>JAAAKE020136303.1:0-13878 GCA_010014785.2 Anisolabis maritima
AGAAATATTTTTAACTTAACCGACCAAGTAAAGTTATGCAATCGTCCAAAAAAAAAAAAGGCATCAAAATACAACTGAGCCCGTTTATTGGTTTTTGAAATGATATCTCTATGGATGTGTGTGTTTAATTTTCTTGTCCTCCCAACAATAATAAAATATGCATGTATGTTTCAACATTGATTATAAAATTATAATATTAAAATTCTATATAGAGATAAATTGTGGAAAATAATATTTGATAAAAATAAATTTAATGTTACTGAAAGAGAGAGAAAAAAGAATGGAAATTATTGCACATAATAATTTTTGTATATATATAAAATATATTTTAAAGCCAATCTGAAATGATCTACATAATACAATCCCCTCGGGAGATCGGTGGTTCACAACTCAAAAGCAGAATCATTGGTGCAGAGGGATTCCACTCTCGAACCCATGACATGACTAAGCCATTTACGCCCCCCTCAACCCCAATTTAACTCATAATAAATAATAAAATATTATCTATGCATTTTATTTCAATATATATATATTCATATATTTGTAACAAATAAAAACCTTGAAACTCTCTATTGGGGAATTTATTGCTATCTAATTTATTGGCTTTTTAATAGAGCTTTTAAAATTTATTTGTAATTGAATAGTTCAGAGTACTACTTGCAATTGCATTGCATCCCATAAATCTAATTCTTTATTATATTGTGTCTATGCAAAAACAATTTTTTTTTTTTTTTGAGAGTTAGAAATAATAGGATAAACATCGTTATTATTTAAATAATATTGAAATGTGAAAATAATAGGACCAATATGTATGAAGAAAAGGTCATTGTTAATGTATTAATAGATAGGGGGGGGGGGCTTAAGCCGGATTTACAGCTGATGTTTTAATAGAAAAATACAAAATGTATAAGTATTGTTTACAAGTCAATACATACATTGCTGACGTCTATTGACATGAAAACAATAATGTATGTATTACGCATTAAAATTATCTATTAATACATCAGTTCTGATTCATATCTAACGCTTTCTGTCGATTTATTTTGAGAATCTTAAAAATCTTACTACTGAAAAACACTGAAAAAAAAAGTCACCTCACACACGTATCACCAAACCCCAATTCGACACTTCCCCAGTTAAATACTTTTTTTTTTGAGGGGGGGGGGGCTCCATTTCCTTGCTGCACCTTGCCTCTCTGCGATCCCGAGAATAGCTCGACTGAATAACATTGTTTATATGCAATAAAAAAAATACATTGGCGAGAGAGAAATATGCCAGAAAGTTGCACTATACAGTAGTATATTTTTTTACTGGCGCCAGCTTATCTAGTTACGTGTAATCAATGCTTTAAACATTACGCATTGGCCTTATCAATTACAACTTGAACAATGAATGACTCCCTAGAGAATTTCCCAAGCGGCGAACATGGAATCCCAGGCTATCCAAGGTTTGCAACTTTTGCACCTGAATGGAATAGCCTAGACAGAGGCTGACATTTTTATTTTATCACTTATTATCAATATTAAAACTACACTAGGATCAAACACTCAAATTTTCTCGGTACTTCATGTGGCTGTTTATATTTTAATTTTAAATATGACCTAAAGAAAAGAAGAATGAGAAAATGTTATTTTAGTACTTACCTCAGGTGTAACGAAATAGCTAGGACTCTTTTCGATGGTGATCTGTCCCCGAAAGGAGTGGGGCATTTTCCGCCGGTACCAATCGAGTCCTTTCCTATAATTCTCGTCCCGGTCAAAGAAGTGCACTTCGCCTGCTGCCTTCTGTACACGGGGATGGAGGGCCAGCATTTCAAGAAGTGCCCTAGTGCCGCACTTGCGCACTCCCACGATGATGGCCTGCAAAAAAAAGATGCAACCAACTCATTTCTCACTTCCCTTTTCTCCTGTTTTTTTTTTTTTTTTTTTTTTTTTTTATTCTTTCTTTAGACTGAAGAAAACCATCATCGATCATTTTGCTGCTCTAAACAAAATAACTTATAGCATTCATTGAAATGCGCAATTTTTCACCTTTTTTTTTTTTGATTAAATGATGATAAGACATTTGAGAAATTAAACCTTAAATAATTAATTGAAAATATAAATGTTTCTTTTTTTAGATTACAAAAACATGATAAGCTTTTTGCCATAAATAAAATGTGTATTTATTTTGACTTGGTTTATATTTAGTGATATGAATATTTTGTTTGTAAGAGTCCCATTAGTAGGAGCTAGTGTACTGGCTTATTTCTAAATATATTTCTAAATAGGTGATTTTTTTTTTTTTTTTTTTTTAATAAATAAAAATATTTAATGTAAATAACTGAAATACTTCCATAATATGAAGAGAGGGAGTTTCCTGGCCGCAGGGTAGGTTAAAAAGTATGCAGAAGAGGCACAACATAATATCTAGCCATTTCGTGGGGAGGAGGCTTTTGGCCCATAAAATCCCTCTAAATGGTATAAGCTTGATATTTCAGCCCAAATGTCTGTTAAGAAGGTTTTCTTATTTAAATTATGTTGTTAAATAAATATGAACGGAGTTTAAATGGCCTCAGATGCCGAAAAGGATTTCCTTCTATTTAAAAAAAAAAACAACAGTAAAGTTTAGCTGCCTATTCCTCTTGTCACTATCAATAAAAACAGAGGTAGTCTACTAAACTTTTCCTATTTACAATCATCTTTGGGTGTTAAAGGAAAGTAAAATTTTGATTAGACGAAACAAAATTTAGAGCCCTCCATCTAAATTTTGAATTATCTCTGCATCAAATACGTTTGATATATGGCATATATGTAGGAAAATGTTGTAACTTTAAATGATTTTATTATAATAATTTAGGTATAATAAAATTTGCAGATGGCGATGCTAAGGTAAGGTAAAGTAAGATTGAGGTGGTTGCCGCCCTCCATTGGGAGACTCACTTAGGCCGGTAATGGCGCATTGTGATACCACTTGGGCTTCTGGGTGTGAGATTATCTCTTACTTTCCTACCCCACGAGGAGACTTTTGGCAAAGTTGGAAATAATTTTTTTGCGGTAAGTTGGATTCGGACCCGAGCTATTTTCATATTCTAGATTCGTAATCTGCAGCTTATCCGTCTTAGCCACAACCTCCTCAAATGGCGATGGTAACAAATGTTTTTTCCATTGTCAAATGTTTTTTTTTTTTATTTTTTAAACTTTAAAGCTATATAATTCGAATAAATCTTTTGTTTGAAATTTCATGATTGTCTCCCTCTCATTTCTGATTGAAATTGGGATGTATCAAAGCAAATGATTAATATCATTTGGCTCTGACATATATATGATTTATTTAAAAATTAAAAAGAAAAAAAGTTTTTTTTTTTATTTATAATTAAAAATTGTTGTGATATTTTGAAAACTTTTTGAAAAATCTGGCAACTTTTTTTCTTTCTGATAATATTAATATATCAGGACCCAAGAGGTAACTGGAACCATTATTTTTTTCGTAAGATTCTGAGAAAATCGAAAAAAATTCACTTGAGTGAAGTGGGCCCAAACAATATTTTTTTTTTTGGGGGGGAGGGGGGGGGCATTAAGGTTAAACGAATTTTAAAGAAAATCTAAAAAAAAAAAGGTGATATATGAATTTTAATAAAAATTATTACAGCCGATTTTGAGAAAATAGAAAAAAGAAAAATAATTTAAAAAAGTATTAGTACTTTGGGCGATTTTATTGAAAATCATAGAGACGCAAGCGACCTTTCTTATACAAAATTTGAATTTCGATCCTTTGGTGTTTTTCAGTTATTTTGTTAACACACTATTATTTTGCGGGGTCCATTTTTTAGGTTTAGAGCCTATATTTCCGTTGAAGCATGATATCTCTATCCTCTCTACCCCCCCCCCCCATCCATGGGAAGTTTGTAAAGTTTATTTCTTCAAGCGCGAGGGCAGGACAATGGAGTCAAATTAGTTGACCTCTTAGGTGTCCAGGGGAGTGCATTCGTTTTCACCCCTTCATTTATTCTCAATGATTTATTTTTAGTCATTTTTCTTAAGTTATTTCCTTTTCTATTTAAAGAAAGAAAAATTGATGTGGTCTTTTCTTTTAATTTCCATTTGAAGAGTTTAAAAACTTTTTTTTTTGGTGGCTTAGTTTAGTACTTAATCAAACCGTAGACATATGTCAAAATATTTATCAGATGTATTTTACGAGGTAAGATAAAGGTAAAAAGACCAATTAGGGATTTAATCGTTCGTTGCCTTTTGAATATATGTCTAATTAAATAATAAAAGAAAGGAAATTGTCCTTAGGTAAATTTTATTTCCATTTTAAAGATAACATCTAGATTTTGTTGAATGGTAGCCTTATATTTAATTTAAATCACTTTAAGGAATTGTATAAGTTCCCCTATGAGGATCCCATTTATCCGAGGTGCGCAGTGACATCTCAAATCCGAACGACCTGTTCCAAGTCAACTTTCCTTTATACTTATTTCTTACTAGTCAAATAATCCTATAGTTATTTCACTTTCAAATATATCTCCGGAAAGGAAGGCCGTCACAGCACTAGCAAATAGACTAAAAGGGAATGGGCATTATCGAGAAGCCCTTTCCAAAAGATGACGTGGCTAAGAGCATGAGGTGATAATGTTATCAGTCTCAAGCTCAAAATTGACCGTTATAAAATAAAATAATTTCAATAATTAAAATCAGATGTAATATTTATTATTATTATTTATATTTTAATTTAATTTAATGCTTATCTATTTACAAATGACTAAAAACATAAATAATAAATAAGGATTTTCTTGAGAATAAAATAAAAACTGATGATCTTGCAGAGTTGCATATGTAACTAAATTCTGACATATTCAACTTCATATAACTAAATTATATCTGTCCGATTGTAGACAAAATGTATCCTTTTATACCCCATTAAATAAATAAATATTTTTATATACACTTCTCTTCCGATATTCTATACCGCTCGACTACCGAACAACATCAATATCGGCAACAACATAATCTGTTTTAATTCATGTTTAAGAATATATACAAAAAAATATTTGGCTGAATCTGTGCTGGTGTGCTGATCGCTCCTGCTTAAAGCCGAGGTTCTGCTTCCCTTTCCTTGTATTTCTCATTTATATTTGAATACCACAAAACCAATTTATTTAATCAAAACTGATATATATATAGTTGTTATTTAAATAGATCGCCGCCGTTATTCTGTCCGAGACAAGGATAAACCATTTTTCCTTATATTTTGAAGGCCATACAACCAGGATATGCTTTTAGCTTACTTAGCATTGTTAGATTTTATTTTACGACCCTTCTATATTTTATTTCGAACACAACGTGAAAGTAAAGTTCATATCCCAAGTGAATTATTTCTCAACATTTTAGAATTGTTAATCCATTGTTATTGTTTATTTTAAAATGAATGGACAGGATAGAAAGAAGCTTGAGAGTTGAGTTATTTAAGAATTCAAGATGATTTTATTAACTTTAAAAAGTAGTAGCGTATGGACGCATGAATTTCCAAGAGGGGGGGGGAGGTCACTTCCATCTATTATCTGACAA
Organism: Anisolabis maritima; assembly: GCA_010014785.2. Taxonomy (NCBI): domain Eukaryota; kingdom Metazoa; phylum Arthropoda; class Insecta; order Dermaptera; family Anisolabididae; genus Anisolabis; species Anisolabis maritima. The sequence continues at coordinate 5,550 of JAAAKE020136303.1, forward strand.
AATATGTATTATCATTTTAAGAAAATTTTTTTATAAAATATTAATTTTTTTAATGGCAAAAAAATTTCCCTGTCCGATTATTAGTGTCATCCAGTCTCCGGTATCCTATTCCTCTCAAAATAAAATGAACAATCTCTTAAGTTTTGTTTTAAAACATCATTAGGAGAGTTATATAAAAAAAAATTAATAAAGCTATTGTAATTTGAAAGTTCAGGCTTTTTCAGTTCAAATAATAAAATTTAAAAAAAATTATATTTATTATTTAAAAGATTTTTATTTATTATTTTATTATTTTTTCGTTATATGAATTTAGGTTTCGATAGCATTACTGCCTATCTCCCTCCGTTTGGCTGGTCCCTTTTTTGGTGTTCTAAAAACATATTTTCCAGGTCCAAAGGTCCAAACATCCATATACAGTTCCCTATTTCTTTGACATATGCATGCATTTGTGATAGACGACCAAGAAAGGTCACACCATCATGAGGAAGATAGGCAGTAATGCTATCAAAATCTAATTGAAAATTTACTAAATAATAAATATAATTTTTTGTAATTATATTTTTTTTACTGAAAAAGCCTGAATCTTCACCAAATTAAAAATCTCCAGTACTCGATAAGCCTTCTTTTAAATAATATATTTAATTATAGGTATCGCTTATCCTTCTACCTTTGTAGTTCGCCCCCCGAGAGACAAAAATTTATTTATATTATATTAACTTAATACAAATAAATAAGGACGGAATATAAGTGCCCCAGATGCCGAAAGATATATAATTATATATAAGTAAAATTATAAAGTTTGGTATACATCTCCCAATTATCTATTTAGATAAAAGAAATATTCACATATTTAATTATAATGAAAAAAGAATTATTGTTGCTTATTTAAAGACATTCCAACTTCGGAAGAGGCCCTGTCCCTTGGTGCAGAGCTAGAGGTCTGGCTTCCAAAGGTCAGTGGCTCGCTTCCCGTCGTAAGCGACAAAAATTTATTTAAATTACATTGGCATAATTTAAATAAATAAGGACGGAGTCTAAATGGCCTAAGATGCCGAAAAAGACTTAAAAAAAAAAAAACTTGGGAGATTTCTCAAAAACTTTTTAAAATCTAACGAAATTTTTAACAATTACAGATGCGAAATAAATTTGTTTGAAATATTCAAACCAAGGGCCGTTCCTCATTTTTTATTTTTATGAGATTATTGACAAGGCTTTAGGTCCATGATTCATTTATTTATTTCAAGTCCAGAGCGGTAAAATTTATTTAATTGACTATCAATTAGTTTAAATGGACAAATGACTATTATTGTCAAATTTATATTGTCACTTTATCGGATAGATCTATATAACGGAAGAAAAATAAAACTGTTTAAGCTCTATCAAATATCATAAGATGAAATCTTTTTTAGAGATAAAAGTATTAATGGAACAATAAAATTTTTAATTTCAAAGTAGTTAATGAATGCAACTCGTAAATAAGATTTGTTGTTTAGTTACCTGAGGTAATCGTCTGGACGTCCTTGGGAAATGTACCCTAGACGATACGGACGACGATGACGTCACAGTCGGGATATTGTTTTCTTTTTCCTCGGGATTTGTTTGTGGTAGATGAATTTTCATTTGTACGGGGATGATATCAGATGTTATCAGGTTATTAACATCATCGTTTAGTAAGGCGTCAGTATCGTCGGCGGCCATCAAGTTTGGATCACCGGCTACGTTATCCTCGAGGGTGTAGAGCACCGCCGAGTCATATAGGACATGGAAGGTAAGCACCAGTGACAGGAGCATTGCAGTTGCAAAGCCTGTGGCTGCCAGGCGCCTTGGCGCCCCGGCCAAAGAAGGGCCCCCGGCCTCAGCCACCACCCTCATCGACCATCGAGGCCCCCCTGAAATCATAAAAAAAGAGAAACAAATTAATTAAATAATCATCACATATTTTATATAATTATATACAGTTGCTTAATTCCCTATTCTTCTCCCCTACTTCCAATTCAAAGAGAGAAGGGCACTGTTTTGTTAGAAAATAAACCATTTTTGAAAGGATGATCAGATAACATGTGGATTTGAGTAGAGACCAACCAATGGACCTCAATATATATATTATATGTTCTGGAAGGTTTCTGCGGATGTGTGTGTGTGTTTCATGATCTGATATCAGTACATATTCGATATATTTATATTTATATATTTTATATTTTTATTTTTATTAGCTAACTTAACCTTACTTTTAGATAAATATCAAATCCTGTCTATGTTTCAGACTGTTTGCACCGTTATCATGACGCAGCACTCACTAGCCAATCAGAAACCTTTCATGGCAAACATTTTCATATTATATATAAATAAAATTATTGCCATATATTTATACAGCTAGCTCTAGAGTTCTGAAGATGGTCAGCATGATGGAACATAATAAAAAAAAAATAATAATTATTATTTTTTCTTTTCCTTCAATTCTACTCCAGTTATATTTTCACATCGTCTAAATTTGTTCCTTTTTGATTTTATATATCTAGGTCAAATAATAATATGTTAAGCCCAAGTCTACTTTTAGATGAAACAGATGACACAATGCAGTTTCATCCATTTTAGAAATGAGAAAATGGATGTATTTTTTATGTACATTATCGGTTGCAAAAATGGATCTATTTGCTGGAAGGTAGGCAACCCACCAACTGATAGAATTTTCGATAAATTGTTCTTGAGTTGCCTTAGAACAGAAGGTCCTTAGGAAAAAAAAAACAACAGATGAGAGATATTGTTCGAATTACCACAGCCAAAAATGATTAGTTTCTAAGGTCTAGAAATTATGGGGACGGAGTACCCATCAAGGATTGCCTTTCTTATCAATAAAATTAATTAGAGCAACTGGCTTTTCAAATATTTTCAAAAAAAAATTTTTTCCCGGGTGGATCAGATCAATATAATACTTTCAATTCCTTTACTGGAAATGAGGTTTAGTTTTAGTAGTTAATCCATTATTATAAATCGTATGCGCACTCATAAATCTTTAAAATTGAGTTCTTGACATTTTAGGGGCATTAGAGATTTGAATAAAATTTTTGATGATCACTTAACTTTTCTATCAGATACCAGAAATAAAAATACTAAAATAATTACAATTCTATTTATAGTCCAAAATGTATTTCATAGAAAAATATTTTTTCTAACAAATTAAATACTAATCACAGTAAAAAAATCTTAATTTAAAATAAATGGAACTATATAATTATATAGTGATATAAATCTTGAATTGTAATTATTACCCTTTGTCTCTGAAGTTGAAATAATGTTCCTCTCTCTCTCTCCCTGGTTTGAAAACTTTTCAAATCATCATAATATAATAAGTTGAGAGATCTATAAATTACTATAGTAATAGTTGGAATTAGTGTAACATTTATATTAGGGCCAAATGTTTAAACTGTAACAAGATTATTGCAACTCTATGGTAGTATGGAGAGGGTAGGAGAAAGAGAGAAGGGGGCAACAGAGTTTGTAATTACGGGCATTCATTAGAGAGAGGCTCGGATTGCATCCCCGCCCCCACTTCCCGGAGCAACGATTTCATTTCCTCCTCCCTTCGTATTTTTCTTTATGTTACATTCACTCATCCCCCTTTTGTATATATTACCATCCCACACAAAAAAATTTATTAATAAAAGTAGAGTGATTGTTTGATGGGCTGGCTGATTTACTTATAATTTTTAAACTATTTAAAGAAAAAGAATGAATTTTGTATAGGAGGCTTGGTAGTTGACATATTCGTGTAATGTTTCCAGTTTTTTAACTCGTGGAGGTGTAAATAAACGATGAAAGAAATGTCGTAAAAATCAGCGTTTCTCAATGAGTCGCGACAGGATCTGTATGGGGGGGTTCGAAATGTCGCCTAAAATAAATATTTTTTGTTTTGTGTTCCTTGTTGTTGTGTATGAACAGCCGTGTAGTGAATTTTCCTTAATGTCAGGTACCATCAAGTGTATTGTTAGATTTAAATAATTTTTCTTTTTTGTTGAATTTATAAATAGATAACGAAAAACAAAAAAACTTTTTAATAATTTTATTTGTCCGACCGTTTTCGGTCCATTTTTAGCCTCTTCAGATCAATATTCAAATTTTACATTTCAATTATAGCATGTTCTTTATATATTTATATGAACTTTTGATAACATTAAAAAGAACTAATGTATCATTTGATTCATTCTTGACGACATGATTAAGTCATGAATATAATTATTTATTTGTTATAACGTGTTATAAAAATTAAATAAAAATTTATAAAGAACATGTTCTAATTAATATGTAAAAATTCGTATTTTAATCTGAAAAGGCTAAAAAAAATGGGTCGTAATTGGTCGTACGAATCAAGTATTAAAATATTTTTTTTTGTTTTTCGTTATTTTCGTGTTTATAAAAATAAAAATCCAATTTATACTTCTTTAATAAATCTATACAAAACAATAATTTTCCTTAAAAAATAAATTAGAATAATTTGTGGATGAAACTTAAACCAAACTGCAATTTTATTCACTTCCTAAATATCTAAATAATTTAGTATTTTAATCAATTTTTTTTTATTTTATAATTATTTTATTTTTGGAGGGAAGGATTGCAATAAATTTTTCTTATACATTTTTTTTTCGTTTGACTTTTTTTGTGGACCATTGTTAATTGGCAATTTCTAAAATTTTCTAGCCAAAAAATAATAACACTTTCTTTAATTCAATTTCCATTTTTTGCCCCCTCTCCCTCCCCTTTCCCCTAATTTTGTTGACTGCGTAAATGGATAAAATTCATTTAAAATAATTTATTTATTATAATGATTATTTTTTCAACAATCAAAGTCTTTATTAAATAAAAATTTTATATTATTGAGATATATTTAATCCTTTCCATTTTGATTCTTAATTATATTTAAATTGAAATGTTTATTAAAATTATTATCATAAATTAGCGAGAAAAATCAATGTATAAATAGCTCTCAGCGAATGTCCAAAATAACTGAAATTGCCCCTTTCATTTGGTTTATTTCTTGATATTTATTTGATTAAGCTCAATAATTCTCAATTAACCTCCCTCTCTCCTCTTTACAAACGGATACTCTTTCAAGGCTCTACAACAATAAATCTTTTTTTTTCCAGACAAGTAAAGTAGACCCTTTGTCATTTTGCGATTTATCGCTTTAATTATTATAATTAAGTTAAAATGAACTATTTATTATTTTAATTCATATAAATAGATGATGCGTGAATATTCATTGAAAAGAGATTAAATGATTTATATTAATTATTATAACACTAATTATATTAAATAAACAAATAAATAATGTTATATATGTTTGAAGATGTAGTATAGATAGTTGAAGTGATTTTTGATTACCAATTAATTTAAATAAATTGGAGTGATGGTGGTATCCTATGCCAAAAAAGTTGCATTTGTTTCCCAACATAATTTCAGAAGTTTTAACCCGAATGCACTACTGCACAGTGTGGGGCATCGTTTGAGGATGAAGCACTATAAAAGAGAGGCCCACTCTGTCCCTCCATCAAGAGGAGATGCAGCATGTGCTTGAAGTTTGAGTTCCAAATGAATGAAAATTTTTTAAATAAATTTATTAATAACTCCAATCTTAGACAAAATCCCAAATCGAAATGTGGCATAGTTATTTTTTATTTAATGCTGAATTCAATTATATATCTAGAGTGCCAGGCCTTAACAGATAGGTTCGTAAAATTGGTTGAGTATATAAGGAAAATGTGTAAATTTGAAATTTTTTAATAGGTCTGCGAAAACTTGAATTTTTGGATCTATACTTTTAAGGTCTGGCATTCTTGATATATATAATATTATCATAGCAGTTCCCGTTAGGGGCAATGAAAAAAATAAAATATCATAGAATGTTCACGTATTAACTGTCTAAGGCTTATTTCACGGAAGACTTGAGGTAGTACCTTCCCTTCTTCATAATTTTATTATAATAATTCATAGTAATTTTTTCTTGTTTTTGTTTTTAAAAGAAATGAAATAAATTTTTTAGGCTTTGAAAGGGGAGGAATTACATTATCCCTTATATAAGCCTAATTTTAATGCACTTTTTTCTTATTGTTGTTTTTCCGATGTTGCTCTTCTAGCGCAGCAATTAAAAAAATTATGGGGAGATGGGCTCATATTTATAGAGGCTATATATACAGAATATAATTCTATATAAAGAAAGAGAGATAGATTTTTTTTATTAAAGCAAATTGACAATTAAAATATATGGAAATAATTAAATTTTTCCATTTGTAAAGTATTATGAAGAGGGGATACTTGAGACCATTGACTCTCTTCTTTTTCTACGCTACTGATATGAACAAAATCAAATGTGCAAATAATTAAAAAAATAAATCAATAAATAATAAAAAAAATTTATCTATATTAATATTCAAGGAAGATAATTTTCCATCTATTTTAGTTTGAACAAAAATGTCAACTTATACTTTTTTTCTTATATAATGCAATTTAGTTTATGATGAGAAAAAAGAAAAAAGAGAGAGAGAGAGAGAGAGTTGTAAAAATAAAAGATGAAGCAACGGGCTTTAGCTGTCAGCTGGCGGAAGGGGGCTTAACGAAGCAGGCCTGATGAAGAGCCGACTGTCACGAAACGTCGACGAGGATTTTTGTGGGTTTCACTAGCATCCAATTGAGGAAGGTCACATGCTTACGGAATTTTTATTAAGGTCACCTCGCTTGCATGCCCCTCGGGGCTCCACCTTGGTCTTTATTGCATGTCAAAATCAATCCAAATTGACAAAAATTAAATCAGCAAGGAAAATTTCAGAGAAGGGCATATATACGCTATTTACCTTTTTAGCATATAAAACAATATTTTGTTGAAATTTAAATTAATTATTGCCCCTTCTTTTTTTTTTTTTTGCAATTTTCCCAAGAAATTTCTTGTGTTCTTCTGAAAAAAGATTAGTGAACTAAATATAAAGAAGAGGAGGTCAAAGGGCAAAAAAAAGAAGGGTAGAAAGGGATTATTTTTTATATATACAGGTATATTCTACTCCTTGCGTCAGAGATAAAGCTCTTCCTTCATGATCTGTGTCAAAGGTTCGCTTCCCGTCTTGAGTGAAAAATTTATTGATTTCATATTGGCAACTAATTTATTTAAATAAATAGACTGAATGCCTAAAGTACTCATTGCAGAGATCGCCATTGAGGGGAATACCAAAACATAGATAACATGTGTTCAAACAAAGCCGTTGTTAGTATTTCATAATAGTAGTGGGAGTATATTTTCCATTCAATATTGTTATGGAAGTGCTTAAGTACTTTTTCAAGTAACTAAGTAGATAACATTTTTAGCAAACAGTACTAATACATTTTCATGAAATTACGGGAAATTCTAGTATCAGTACATCTACTTTTAAAGTAGAGGCTCTAAGGGCAAAAGAAGAACTCTAGCTCTAAGTTAGAGCAGCATGATCTAATTATCAATGATTAGCTTCCCGTTCTAAGCGATAATTGATTGATATGATTATTCATAAATAAATCAGTATTTTTTGTAAATATCAATTACATGTTTATATGGAAATATTAATCACATGATAACTGTGCATCCTGAAGTCGAAACGTCGAAAGACAAATTTTTTGTTTTGTTGGTTTCTCTCCTTTTATTATTTAAAGTCATTTTAGGCTTGAAATGAATGAAAGATTCTAGTAGGTTAAACCACACTAATTACCAGACAATAAAGGGACACTTGCGACAAAAAACAATTAATTATTATCATTGGATTTTTGAACGAGATAATTAATGATGTTTTTTGTGATGGCTGTTGTATTCAATTAAGAGTTTATGACAGGAATCCCTGTGATAATAAAATCGAGTTATTTATTGTTGACGACGTTCCGTGTGTCCGTCGCGTACTTCCTCATGGCTAACAAATTGTTAAATTTTATAGTTGTTCGGTACAATTATTTTGTTAACATTTCAATTTATAAGTGAAAATAAAAATAAAATTGATCCAAGCCAAATGGTTAACGCAAATGTAAATACATATTGTAAAGTTAAGAAAATAATTGTATCGAACAAGTGTAAAATTTGACAATTTGTTATCATCTGGCTGCAACGGGAGATGTCCTCTATTCTTCATAAGATAATTAATATTTCATGTTTAATTCTAGGTTACTTGTCGTTTTTCTTGAGTGAATTTAAAACAAGCAAAAACAGAATTAACATTAACTAGCTGATCCGGCAATGCTTGCTGGATTTGAGTATATATATAGATTAAATGAACACAATTGAAAGTTTGATATCAATTATTGTATTTAGTTAAAATTAGAT
>JAAAKE020136314.1:0-13876 GCA_010014785.2 Anisolabis maritima
TTTTTATTATTTTTTTTTTTTTTTTTTTTTTTTTTTTTTTTTTTTTTTTTTTTTTTTTTTTTTTTTTTTTTTTTTTTAATATATCGGTCATTTTCCTCTAAAGGCAAAAAAAAAACAGAAAAGATGGCCCGACTGATTTGCTTGAATTCTTGCACTTTGCTTCCAATTGGCAGAGAGAGGCGTGCTTGTTTTTTTAATGCCCTTTTCGCCGCCCCCGGCACCCAGATGGCGACGTGCCATCGCAAGTTGACTTTCTCCCCATTGAGTCCCCATCCACTTTGTGACTCGACTTATTTGTGCAACTTTAAGAAAAATTCCTCTCCTTTTTTTTTTTGTCCTACTTGAATTTTTCAAATAAAAGAAAAATTGGGAATGACTGGTGGGAATTTAAAATTGTTTTAATAATCAAAATTTTATAAATTCGAAAATATAGAGAGGATTAGGATAATTTAGTAATAGACGTATCTTTTGGATTTAGAAATTTTCTCTAGAATCGCTTGTGAATTAATTTTCGAGCTATTCATATAAAATAAATCAATACCATCTCCAAAATGGTAATTAAAAATCAGGCAAGTCATTTCCTACCTATCATTTGGCAAAAGTGCTCTTTTTGAATATTTACTATATATATATCGTAATTTTTTATTACCCAACATGTTTGATTAGGAAGGGCTCATGATTCATCACCTTAATATGTCAATATATATGATTTGTAATAAATGATACAATATTAGCAAGTAGCTTAAATCTTTTCTTTTATTTTCTAGGGACATTTCCTACAATTCCGGTGGTGATTGGTATCATGTCCAGTTGTGCCCTGGTCATAATTTTCTCCTTTGCTGGATTCCTTTACCGAAATCGTGTGGCCAAAGGTAATAAATTCTTCTATTATAAAATTAATCATTTGATTATTTCAAGACAAGAAAAACCAATTTTATTTGGGTTTTTAATTTTTTTAAACTTTTTTTGCCAATCAGGTTATGAAAAATAGTAAGAAAATTAAGAAAGAAGGGATGGTATTGTTCATCTCTTCTTGAGGGATTGATTATGCATTTTCAAAAGAAGAGTTTGTGGCTGTAGATGTAAATAGCTAAAAGGAGATAAATAAATGAAGGAAATAAAGATAAATAAAAGGACTTCTTTCTTTTGATTACACCCTGTCGAAATTTCGGAAATTAAAAGTCACCTATCCTCAGAACTTTCTTAAAAATTATTTCTTTGCCTCCTTCAATCGTAGGATTAGTATTATTATATACTAAATATACTAATAATACCATATAGATTAGTTTGGCCGACAAACATCTCGTAATTGAGAAGAGAAGAGAAAGGTCGTATTTTTAAGAAGGAAATAAGACAAAAGGACTTCTTTTTTTTTTATCTTGTCGACCTTTTAGGGATTAGTCGTCACCCTTTAATCATAGAATTGTTATTATTAGTATATTTAGTATATAATAATACTAATCCTACGATTGAAGGAGGCTTGTACTGAAGAAGGGTGACGATGATCCCAAAACGTCGACAAGATAAAATAAACCTTTTATGTCTTCATTTCCTTCTTAAAAATACGACCTTTCTCCACAACTCCTCTTCTCTTCTCAATAGATGTTTGTCGGCCAAACTAATCTATAGCCACAAACTCTTCTATTCAAAAGGATATCCTGAGGGAAACATGCTTATTTTGCAGTAAAGGGATATCTTCGAGAAGAGCGATTGAGTACCTAAATGGATTGATGTTGAAAAAATGCCGAGATTTTCATTTATTTGGTGAATGGCTGAATTCTCACAATACAACAATATTTATTTTGCCTATTATCTATAACAAGCACGTTATGAGAGATTTTTAAAATTTTTTCTCCTTTAAAATTTTCTTTTATAATTACGCAAGAGATCTTACTATAAAATGTTAATCATTGAAATTCAGATGAAGAGTCACTTGCTCGAAGCCATGGAAACTACAGAGATGCTAAATACAAAAAACTTGCAATTTTCTATAATAATTATCAATAAAGAATTTTAAAATTGAAAAAATATAAAAATACCAAGAAAGAAAATGGAATATTGTTAACTTCTATAGCTAAGAGAACCAAAATGGAAACAATTGGTGTGGAGGGGAGAGGCTGATTGATTGCTCTTGCTTCACACGACACCACAAGCATGCCGTTTATAATTTCCAATGGTCTCGAAGTTAGTTAAGAGGTGGGCCTCTGACCACAAGTGACTATTTCCCTTTACTGCGCTCACTCGCATGGTAGAGGGGGTTTTCTTTCGCACATTCATTTTTGTACAACAAACTTTTGATTATTCAACTCACTAGCATAAGATAAATTAAAAATTAACTTACACGCTTTGTATAAGAGAAACATAATACTTATACTTTTACTAAAAGCAACAACAAGAAATAATACAAAAATATATTGTAGATATGTATATATATTTTTTTTTTAATGGGAGGGTTATCTCTTTAGTGAAATTTTTATAGTATATATTTAGTGAAAATATATCTTAATGAAGACATTAAATTTAGTTTTTAGTAAAATAATTGTTGAAAAAATTTATTAAACATCTCGAAGATATTTTTATTTTAGGACTAGGAAACAGATAATTTGAACCAGATGACATATCATATTCATTTATTTATTTTTGTAACCAATGGCTTATTATATAAAATAAGACGATAAATCTTGTTTTTCAGGGATCATTATTTCCACAAAAATTTATATCTAAAAGTTTGGTATTTTAGTCATAATATAATGTATATATAAAATAGAGAATATTAAAAAGTGTGACTCCATATTTTTTAAATGACTCGTTATGTTTTTTTTTTTTTAATCTAAAAAGCTTTCCCATTAATTTTTCTCTCATGAATGAATAGAATAAAATAGCATTATACTTGGTGGGTAGCGGAGAGAGAGAGAGCTGCCTTCATCAAGTCTAATCAATCACTGTGCCTGCATGCTCAAAACAAGCAACATGCAGCCGAGATTGTAAAGTATTGTGTAGTGATTGTTCCATAACGGAGACAATTGACCAACCAGTTAATGGCTGCTTTGTAATCACCTGCTGTGGAGGGGGTGCAGCCATATCTCTCGTTCCCTCTCGTCTCTTTTCATCCACCACAAAAACAATGCTCTTATTTTATCAGAAATGCTTATTCATTTCTCCCTCCGGAATTTTTTATTTATTATTAATTACAGTGGCCGATGGAGAAAACCTATCTTTAATAATATATTTACTCCTAGGTCTGACCAGATGGGAGGGGGATTCCCCTGAATACATAACCATACAATTATGTTTCTGTCAGGGAGAGATTATGATGGGGGAAAAATAGAGTAACAAATCGAAAAAAGTTCATCGGATAAAATTTTGGAAAAAAGTCAAGAATCTAAGGGTGATTAAAAATATGTAAAGGGCTAGATAATATTCTTAAAAAAAAAAAATAAGGATAAAAAGACCTCAAGTCAAAATGAAAAAAATGTAAAAAAAAAACTGTAATAAAATCAAGTGTGGGAAATAAAGTACATGGAGTCCGAGCGTCGCTTGGATTTTTTTTAAAATGTACAATAAGTGTCAATAATAGAGAGCTCTCAAAGGAAGGACCTTTGCAATTAGACATAAGATGCAAAGATAGGATCGCTTCGGAAATTGACCTCTGTTTTGGGTGTGAGCTTAACGATTGTCCGTCGAATCGCTCAAGAGGACCTCAGATATACCTCCTACGTCCTCAAGGTCTGCCAAGTGCTCTCCGAGGCCGCCTAGCTCAAAATAATTAGCCGCTGCAAGTTGCTTCTGTCCTCATTAAAACAATTAAATATTAAATTTTTCTCTGATGAAAAAATATTCACCGTGGATGCCAAAGAGAACCCAAGGAGAGACCGTTGGCTCACCCACAACTCCAAGGGCGTCCCTTATGGTAGGCAAGACTAAGTTTCCGGCCAATATCCAGCGTCGTCTCAAGTGAGGGCGATGTCATGCCGCCGCATTTCTTCCAGAAGGGCGAAACGGTGACGAAAGAGGTTTATTTAGAGGTCCTGGGAACAGTGGTAAAGCCGCGGATGGAGTCTGTGGTCTCTGGGGGACCGAATATCTATCAACAAGATGGAGCACCTGCTCACACGAGCCATTTAGTGCAAAATTGGCGCCCTGACAATGTTGACATGTTTTGGTCGAAGGACTTTTGGCCTCCTAACAGTTCCGACCTAAACCCTCTGGACTACTACGTGTGGGGCTTAGTCGAGAGACAACATGTCTAGGCACCTAACGTCAACTCCCTCCGGGTCGCTATAGAGGCAGAGTTCACCCCGATGAACCGCGATCAGTTGAAATCAGCGCCCTCGCGCTTTAGAGCAAAGATAAGGAGAAGGTGATAGAGGCGCAGGGTGGCTATATAGAATGAAAGTTCTCAGCAAGGATCCTTTAAATGAGATATAACAGCATTTTTGATATCTATCTATATTGGCTTAAATAAACAACTTTTTGCAAAAAACGTTTTGTCCGGATTTTAATGGCGCACCCTATATATAGATAGTACATATATACAAGATTAGCTCGTTTAATAATAATAAATTTGTTCTTCCATTAAATTCATCAAATTAACTACATTCAATGAACGTGTTTTAGAAAAACATTCGAAGGTACCGAGTGGGTCGCAGGTAACCCATCTGCCCTTAGGGTTGGATGGGGAGGCGGCTCTTGACCTTGTAGCCAGCAACGGAGGACCTGCTGACCCTCGACCAGGGCAGAGGTTCTCCGTCAAATTCGCAGAATCTTCAAACAAGGTAAAAGGCTCTTTTCTATAAAATTACATTATATAATAATTACTCATTTTAAATATTTATTAATCATACTTTTTATTTAATAATTTAAGAGCATAAGGAATATGTGTTTCTATCTCTCTCTCTCAGAATATATTGGCTGATAGTTTCAAGTGTGCTCAACTTATAATCAGGTTAAGTTTTTTCCTCAAGTCGATATCCAGCACTTCGTTGTTTTTATGGTTTAAGACCTAGTAACTACATCAATGATGTCAAGTAGGTTTGAAGGGGGTAAAGTCCATTTGTATCGGCTATGATAAGATCCCTAGGTCCTTTTTCACTAATTATAATAATAATAATAATAATATTGATTTTAAAATTTTCTTGCCTAAAATATAAGAAAAATTTGCTATTATTTTAAATTCGTAATAATACCCCTAAGGGACTTACAAAAGGTAATATTTCCCAAATCTTTTGATAAAAAAAAGTTTTTAATAGCTATAATAAAATTCTAAGATTGTTTAATTAAGTAATAAAAAAGTTTTTTTAACTTTAGATTCATTCATATGGAAATAGAGAAAATTTTTTTTTTTAGGAAAATATTTGTTTTTATTGCTTCTAAAAGAATGAAAAGAAAATTTAAGACTTTTTTTTATTTTTCTAAATAATGGGAAAATTCATATAATTAATTGGAGAGATTGTAATTAACGAGATTTTTTCATTTCGCCCTATTCATAATAATATTTAAAGAAAAAAAAAATAAAGAAAAAGTTTAAGTCAGAGGTTTAATTTTGGGAAAATTTTGCTCTGCCTTATTTTGTTTTTGTTTTGTTATCTTTGTTAGATTTTTTGTTTTGTTGGGATTTTGATATTGCTGATTGGTTTTTGAATATATATACTTTTTTTTTTTAATTATTATTATTTACTTATAATTTCTATACAAAAATTACAAATTACAGAAAATATAGATTGGCATAATATTATATTATTATATATAATATATATATATTTCCATATGGTAAAATTGTAAAATTTTTAAAAAATGTATATTGTCCTTTTATTTGGTAAAAAAAAAAAAATATATTATTTTTATATAAATAAGGTCAGAGGGAGAATAAATAATAAAAAAAATTTTCTTCGCGATCGACCTGTCAATGTTGGCCTCTCCTGCTATATAAATCTATATTTGAAGACCAATTCAGTCATAGAACAGGGTCGGTGCTTGAGAGAACCTTCAAGATTATTAATTTGTCAGTTTCAAAGGCAATTTCCAAAAGTTTGAAACCGTTTTACACATTATTTATGGCCACAAAAGTATAGCGTGGCTGATGTTATACTACTAGTGTTATTTGTAGAAATATAAATATGTCCCTTTTTATTCTAAAAATAATATAATATAATAATTAAATAAATAAAAATAGGTCTTATTATATGCTATATATATATATGTTTTATGCGCATTCTCAATAACCTGCGCATGCGTATAATGGTTTCAAACATTTGAAAATTGCCGCTGGAAATAAATTATTATTACTTTATTGTTGATTTTTCATTAAAAAATATTTTCTACGTCTACTAGTTATTTTTCCCTTGTGATTCAGCTCGGGGCATAATAAGAATTAATAACCTTTATATATACCTTGTCCCTTGGTGCAGAGGTAGAGGTTTCGCCTCACATACCAAAGGTCAGTGGTTCGCTTCCCTTCCTGAGCGACAAAAATTTATTTCTATTATATTGGCTACCAATTAATAGAAATAAATAAGGACGGAATCTAAATGGGCCCAGATGCCGAAAAAGACTTTAATAAAAAAAAAGAAAAAAAGCCTTTATATATATTCTATATTAGATGAGGGAAGTACAAATATAGAAGAATCTCCATGACAACGGGCATACTTATCAATAGCTTATATGGCATGATGGACGAATACATTTTATCCGAAAGCTATCCCCTTTCGGCTTTGGCATCCAAAGGCTTTTTTTCATTGCTGCAATCTGCCATGTATTTACCTCAAATAGCAACTTGCTTCTACACCCTATATGGTATTTATTTCTTTCTTAGAATTATAAATGACGGTCGAGGAAAAAATGGAAACCTAAGTAAAGATTATAATGATAAGTTTCAGTTATTGTTTTGGAATTCCTCTTTTCATTTCCTTTTTGAAAGTTTGTGATCTGTCTGTCCTAGCCGAACGTGGTTGCGGGATGCGATGGTATCACGCTACACGATAATCCGCTGTCGCAGCCGCCTCCCTATGCAGAAGGCTGTTGGGGGCTGCAGAGGCCACCACAGCTTTTGGTGGCAGCACGTCTCGACCATAACCAGGCCACCCATGTCTAACCCTACTCTTTTCTACTCATGTTCTTCGGATGTCTTCCTGGGGTTCATCTCTCTCACTCTCTCCTCATTGATTTTTAGTTATATACTTCATTAATATAATAAATGTATTCGAAATCATATTTGACTTTCTTTCAATCCTTTCTCCACTCTCCCATTTTGTCTTATTAGGAAAACAAGAAAATAATATATTTCACTGGCACAATTTGTAATTTTATGAGGAGAAGAATAATAGATTATTGGCATAACAACTGGGCAATTGTTTAATGCAAGAGATTATCAGGTTTCTCAAAGCAGTTTTATCTATTCTTAACTTTATTTTAATAACTTATTAATAACTAAAATAATTCATAATAGGATATAATATTGTCTAGGTATTTACTTTCCAATTTCTCTCTGGTGTTGAATTAGTTATCTTAACTCATGAGCCCTCCGTAATTCAAACTTTTAATTATTAATCTATACAATACAATAATCCAACTTAAAATTATAAACCATATATAAATTTAAGATTATTTAACTTGCACAAACACAACCAATTAAATGTAGTATTTTGTTCCCATATATATGTACATATACATATGTACAACAGGAGATGGTTACCGCAACTCGGATTCAAATTCACCTCATGGCAAAAATATTTATGACATCTACTTTTGAGGAAAGTAGCTGAAATCCCATGAAAGTTACTCTCTAGAGTAATCACAAAGTGTCATTCTTTGATATAAATGACTGAAAAGAGAGAGAAAGACATAAGGTCATAAGGCATGATGAAAATATAATCTTCAATCCCCATATGATGGTCCTTAACCTATCTAAGAAAGATATGAAATATTTGATCGGAAGAAATCAAAAAACGATATCTAAACCGGCACATATGTTAAAAGAAGATTCTAATCTCCAAGGGATTCAGAAAAATAAAATTACCGGAATATAACTGGAAGATGTTGGAATATGAAAATTATGGAAATATGGAGAAAAAACCAGCACTTAAATCGCTCCAATTAGTGGGTAAATATTTCGACGTACATGACATGCATCGTCAGTACAGTTAGGATAACAGAGTTCGGTTTTGTCCAAAGTTTAAAATATGTAGCATTTGGTAGATAAATGCAGAAAAAGCCCACCTTTATTATTTGATGATGATGATGATGATGATGCACGACATCTGCATCGAAATATTTGCGCATCAAAGCACCTCAAATGGAGCGAACATTACCCCCCTCCCCCTGATTGCTTATTAGCTTATTAGTCTAGCATGCACATTCATGAATTTATAAATCTTCACTACGAGATAGGATAGGGTAGATCCGGAGATCAGAAATATGTGAAAGGAAAGGAAGTCAGTTAGTAGGGTAGCCTCTATCGAAATTGAACACCCAAATTGTGAAACACATATATATATATTCTGAAAACTTCGCCATATCAATGCTGATAAGCATTACTAGACCTATGTATACTATCTATATTTTATATATATTTTTGTACATTAAAATATACAAAAACTCGCTTTGCAACTCATTCATTGTCTTACGCAATGAGACTGCATTCAACTAATGATAACGTTATTTAAACCCGAAACGTTTCACATTTTTATTTTTAACAATATAATAAATTATTATTTTAGATCATTCCAATTTTAAAATTCGGTAATGGAAAAAATCTTATTCTCTTCTCATTTTTAATTTCTATTAATTTTTTTTTCAAAATTTTCTCTTTTGCTGAATTCTGTTATGGAAGTCTTCACTTTTAAAGTTTTTCTTATTAAGAAAGTGATGGAATGTATTTGGGGTCATGTTAAATAAATAAAATGTAAATTTCTAGCCATCGATTTTGTTATTTAGTATAACATCATCATGTTAGAGTGAAAACCAAGTATAAATTCGGTTTATACATTAGTATGAGTTTTTTCTTTTGTAATTACCGACATGTTTCTCTTGAAATGTTATGTCGATAATAACAAAAGAAAACAAAACTCATGGTAATGTTTAAATCGAATGTATGTTTTCACTATAACCTAAGGTGTTATTATGTTATATTAAATCAATAGAAATCGATCGCCTAGATTTATTATTTAACTTTATGTCATATAATTTCCTTTATTTTTTTTTCGCCAAATGGAGTCCTTCATCAAATCTATTTTTCTTAAGAAAATTCGAACTATTTTGGGAGGAGGTCATTTTTTTTTTTTAGAAAAAATACAATAAATTGGAATATAAAATAGATCCATAAGAATTGCTCCTTAGAAAAAAATTCTCATTTGAGTTGAGAAGAAATGATCTTATATATTCTAATTCTTTATTTACCCAACCTTTAATTTCGTCCGGAAAAGTACAAATATGGGATATTAAATCCGATGCCTTATCCACTGAAAGACCTAGAGAATCAATGAAACGTTCACTTGGAGAAACAATTGTTCAAGAATGCCTAAAGGTAAAGCATTTCATTTAATTGATTGTGGTGGCATCTGAAGGTATGGGACCGCACTAAGGAATAGTTTAGGGAATTGCATTCCCAAAAACACGAGAAAACACTTAACAATAAAATAATTTTTTTTTAAAGTCTTTTTCGGAATTTGAGGCCATTTAGATTATAACCATTTTTTTATTCATTTTCTTAGTCTCTATTTATACTAAAAATTGTATATCAGTTTTAAATTATTCTAAGTAATCATCTTTTACAAGACCGAGAAAAATACTTTAAATAAATAATTTAAAAAATTGTTTTAGTATAAATAAATTCGTATTCGACTTTTTTTTTAAGTCTTTTTCGGCATCTGAGGCCATTTCTATTAATTGGAGGCCAATATAATATAAATAAAATTTTGTCGCTCAGGACGGGAAGCGAACCACTGACCTTTGGTCGGACCTCGAGCTCTGCACCAAGGGACAGGGCTCGTATTAGACTTAATAAAGTCACCAGGTATCATTTAATTTTATTCTTTAAATCAGTGGCCGAGCAAAGGAAAAAAATAAAAAACCAAAATCATAGAAGAAGAAAATTTTATTTGGATCCTCCCCACAAACTCAGTTAGGAATTTCTCTTTTTTCACATAGGAGATCTTTTTTTTGAAATTTTTTCATCAATGCAGGAAAGTTTTCAACCATATTTCAAAGGTATAAAAATTAAATAAATTAAGTTGATTATAAAATTGGACGTCACATAATTTAATTAAAATTATTATTAATTTACTTAATAAAAATTATATTTTTGTTTTGAAGTTTTTCCTATACTACTGATTGGCAATAAAATTTTTAATCGATTTAGTCTGATAACTTAGTTTATAACTTTTTTTTTTATTTCTATTACTTACTAACTGAACTATAATTAAAATTAAATCATAGTAATAATAACAATAGATTAATATACTGTATATATTTTTTTCATGAAACAGAAAGAAAAAAACGAAGAAAAAAATTTACGAGACTCGATTCTTGATTTATTTTTTAAAATGTTTTCTTTTAATATTTATGTCTATTATCATATACTTTCTTTGGTAAGATGCCTTTACTTGATTCATAATCCAAAGGACAGTTGTTCGGTTTACGCCTTGAACGATGAAATTTATTTAAAAGAGATGTGGAACAAGGCTGTAGTTTTGTTAAGAAAACGCAGACAAAATAAAAACTTATTTCGACCTTCTTATTACCTTGTCAACGTTTCGGGATCTAAGAGTCACTAATCATCAGGACAAAGTTGTTAACAAAATTATTTTTTTGCCTTCTTCAATCATAAGGGAGGTATTTGTTTATTTTAAAATATGCTGCGTATTATAAAGTATGTGGTATATGTATACAGGGCCGGCGGAAGCGAACCTGTAACGGCTACATTGCAGCCAGGTCTCATTCTTAGAGGGCGCTTAATTGTTCTCATACAAAATATACTTTTTCTTTGGATTGTGAAAGTAAAATTGTAATTTCACCATTGAAAATAATCATATTGCAATTATAATAATTATCCATACATTAAAATCGAATTTAGTTATTAGTTTCATGCAGGATTAAAGTCTATATAATATAGAGATAAATATCAATATTTTACCACCAATACAAACCGTGTGTTGTCCAAAAACCGACATTTAAATGTGAAGTGAATATTTGTAAGTGGTGACTGGTGAACACATGTTTTTACCTTTATATAGTTTCTCTTGGTATTTATTTTTATTAATTATATCATCAATTACCTGTTCGAGATTTTTCAAAATAAAATTATTGTATATTTTAGTTTATTAAGAAAAAAAAAATAATAATAATTAAGGGGATGGATATTAAGAAAAAGTTATTAAACTAAATCGAAAAAGAAAAGCTCAAAAACAATTTCTTCTCTGTAATTTATTTCACATGCTTAGCTTGAAAAGATATTTGTTTGGGACGCCCATTTCGATTTTATAGGCGGGCCTGTATGTATACATGTATATATATTATATCATACTGAATATTAGAAAATATATATATACCAACGTAATGAGTGAGGACAAATAAATAATTTTGTTAACGACCTTGTCCTGATGTTTAGTCCCCGAAATTTGATAAGGTAATAATAAAGAATTTTGGGCCGAAAAAAGTCGTCTGCATTTCCTTAAATTTATTTAACCAATCAATTTAAATAAAGCCCTGTCCCTTGGTGCAGAGGTAGAGGTTTCGCCTCATATACCAAAGGTCAGTGGTTCGCTTCACGTCCTGAGCGACAAAAATTTATTTCTATTATATTGGCTACCAATTAATAGAAATAAATAATGACGGAATCTATATGGCCTCAGATACCGAAAAAGACTTAAAAAAAAATTTTTAATAAATATGAACAGATTCTCAGATGATCTCAGATGCCGAAAAAGGTATTTAAAAAATTCCATTTTGAATAATAATGTATGGTCTGATATCATTTTCTTAGGAATTGTTTGGCAAAATATAAAAATTTTTTGGAGTAAAATTCGTATGGCTCAAATAAACAAAAAAATTAATTAGCAGATAAATTGTTTAGAATCGGTTTTTAAATACGGGCTGTATTTATGAGGAGATTTTGACAATTCAAAAAATACAACTAAAAAAATATCTATTTTGATACTTCTGCTAACGTCTGATGTCAAAAAATTCCTAAAATATAAATAATTTCTGACTTTCTTTAATATTCTAAACATTTATTTAAAAATAAAACAAATTTCAATTCAATTTTTTAATACTTTTTTTCTTTCTTGAATTTCTCTTTTCTAAAAATTTTTATTTCTAATTTCAAAGAGATTGGTTTATAGTTTTTGTTTACTCTTTTTTTGAAAATTTTGGTTACTACACGTGTAAGAAAATTCGATTTTGAATTTTCTTTAGGAGCCAAGAGATAGAGCAAAATTTTGAGGGATATTATAATCACGAATGCCTAGAGTTCAGAAATACTCGAACATCTTGTGAGGAAGAGGAAATTATAAATAAAAATTATAATAAATAAATAAATATAAAAATAATTATTATAAATCATAAGTTTTTAAAATACTCTTTTTTTTTAATTTATTTTTTCTGACCTAAAGAGAAAAATTATTTTTTTAATTTGAAAGAAAATAAATTATCTTTATCTTATTAACAGTTAATTTATTTACTATTTTATCTTAGAAAAATATGATCTTGGCTTTTCATGTGTGCTACCGTGAAAGGCGTCAAAAATAATTTTATTCTCTGAGATAAAAGATAGGTTAATAAAAAAAAAATATTCACCTGAGTAAATGTTTTTTTTTTTTTTATTATTAATTTTTTACTTAATAAAAAAGTTCTCAAAAGTCGTCAATTTTCAAGTACCTTTTATCTTCATCAAAGTAAGTAACCTATGATGTGTGTTTTTGTCACCATTTATGGTTTATAAAAAAAGCTCATAAAACCTTATGCATTATATTAAATTATTAAGAGAAAAATTCGTTCTAATAAATCAAAAAATAATATTATTTTCTGAATAATTATTTCTAAAAGAGTTTAATAAAATTATATTAATAGATTGTAATATTAAGTATTATAGGTAGATTTTTTAAATTTATATAGTTTAAATTTTTCATCTAAAATAAATAGTTTATAAAATAAGAATATTATTTATTTATTATAAATAAAAATTTTTATAAAATTCAAAAAGAAGAAAAAAAATTTCTAATCATCATTTTGATTTCTCTAGTCCCTTTTATATAAGTCTAAGCCTTAATGGCTCGCGTGTGGTTGTGTAAGTTGTGCCCCGATCAGAACTGTTCAGAAGGGCGGTGTTTTTAAGAGTTTCTGTTACAAAAGTAACTTTACACACCTGGCCCTATTTAATTAAAACATTCAGGAGTCATTGATTAAAACAACAATTCGTGTTAAAAACACGTAAAATGGTTTTTTATGTCTATATGTTTATGTTTATATTCCTCTAACAATAAAGGTTTGTATATTATACGATACAGATAATTTTTCTATGAAAATATGAAAGTTTTTTCATGTTTTCACTAACTATAACGCCGTTAAGGGAAAGGAAAGAGGCGGTTGTAAAAAAATATAACTCTGTTGTATGATTTGTACATTTCAAGGCTAGTAATTATGATTCGATTTTTCTTAACTATATTCTGTTTCGTTTAAAAAAAAATTTGAATATTCAAGGTTCTGCTTAAATGATTATCTCGTTTGATGTCGTCGAGACATCATGCTAGCTAGCTTTATATAAACAAAATTGATTAAATTTAACAAGTTTTTTATTGAGTTAGTTTTTTTAGTTTTAAATTCTTTTATTCTGTAATATAAATGTATACATCTTATTTTTTTTTTATGTTACATTTTTATTTAG
>JAAAKE020136336.1:0-13873 GCA_010014785.2 Anisolabis maritima
TTTCTTTTAATTTGAATAATTCCATCGTAGGATACGTTTTATAATATTTCTATTTTTTGGACACCCCTTGACTTTTAAGGTTATCAATATTGACGATGTCAATATCTTTAAACTCTCGGCCAGGGGGAATAAGAGAAATCACCTTGTCTTCTGGCAACTTTTTAGCACCGATTCATGGGCTATGTTGTTATCCAGCTATATTTATTTATACCAATTGTTGGATGTAAAAGGGCAGTATCAGCCATAATACTTAGTTCAACTCGGATATTCGAGCCATCAATATATAACCCTAACCATATATAAATTTTAATAAAATTAATAGTATTTATTTATTTATTACAAAAGATACAATTGGTATAATGTTCATAAAATCAATTTCTACATAAAAAATCCTTTCCCATTTTCTTAGAAGCGTTTTCTGAAGCCTAAAAAAAAATTACATTTTTCACCTCTATTTATTATTAAAAATTTAATGTATAGCCTATCTCTTTATTTGAATTTGAATCCTTTCTTTTCCAAAAGCAATAACTAACAAATTAATTTACTTTTCTCTATATAAAATTACGTTGAAAATTAATCAAAGCCCCTTTTATTAGTATTCAATTGAATTTTGACCCATATTAATAAATTGTCCTTATCTTGTGTAGTTGATGTCAAGTAATCCATTTGTTTAAATATTAATTAACCTTTGCACTGTGACAATTGTCCTGTTGCCCCCACCACCGCATCACTACACTCGAATTCTCTCCCCCACCACACTCTCTTTTTGTGCACAAACACCTCAACAAACTGACCGCATACGAAATGTAAAACCATCCACACTCAGTCTGTCCAACAATCATGCAAATCAGACTAAAATCCCTAAAACCCTCTCCCTCTCTTGTTCATATAATGATTAAATTATTCCGGACCGTTTGACCTTAATGAGAATTCCATTTATTGTACAATACATAGTATGTACGTACATGCCACGCTACTTGATAATATTCATAACTGAACACTATTTACCAATCTTTAATAATAAATTTGTTTTTATTTATTTTTTTCAAGAGTGGAATGATATTTTTATTATAACATAATAATAACAAGTTCGTTATCAAAAAAACGATATTGCTTATTTTTAATATCATATTAAAAAAATTTCATAATTTCTTTTATTTTGCATGGAGGATGAATAAATTCAATTTTGAAGACATAGGCACTCAAGCCATTACAAATTGGATCCTTTGTGTTGTTATTTGTGGTGAAATTACCTCCCATATTCCTTCTCCAAAAGATGGCTTTGTTGAATTATTTTAGCGACAAGCGGGACTCGTATCCGAGTTGCGTTGCAACAGTAGCTTATCCGTCCGTCTTAGCCACTTGCCGTTTCTATTTTTGCATATTTTTGGTGATTATTTTTTTCTTGTTTATATAGTGTATATAGTGTATAGTGAACCTTAGAATCCAGAACGGTTTTAAACCTGTGTTTACTTGTCAAAGTGAATTAATTGTATATAATTATTTTTTGAATATTAATTACTGAAATCAACCACGATTAATGCCAAACCCGTGGTCGAAAGATTAAATATATTGACATTATCAATATTGATAACCTTAAAAGCCAAGGGTTCGATATCAAATGATGTAAATAAATATGCCTGAATTACATGTAACGTAATTAATATAAATCGTATATCGTTTCAAGTCTCAGATGTCGAAAAGTCTAAGAAAGAAAAATGCCAATTATTTATAAGAACAATAATTCTTAAAATCTAAATTTAAATTATCTAATCTAAAACTATATAAATAAACATTGAAAGACATAGACAAAGACAGGATATTACTTTATATCTAATAAATTATTATTGTTCTTATGGTATTTTATTATTTGAAAACGAAATGCAAGTACCAGCCTTTTTATAAGAAAAGTAATTTTATTACTCTTTTGATTACAAAATTTCTATTCCCTCTTCGGGTCTAAAATAAAAGTCAATTAAGTTAAGATACTTTATTATAAATATAGACTGTTTTTTTTATATCCCTCAGATGTTAAGAAATTTCATAATTGATAATATACTGTATTAATTTCATTTTAGAGCTCAAGAATGACAACCTATTGCCGAAACGTTGAGGTAAAAGGGAGAACTGTACTTTCATTTCATTCTTAAATTATAATATACCAACCTTTAAATACAATTTATTGATTCAGATAATTTTTTTTGCTTTTCTTCAGCATATTTGAAAATGTTTTTTTCTTTATTAATACTTCTAATATAAATACAATAAGAGATATCAAAAGTCCAATTGCAAGTATCATAAAAGCAATTTGTAAATCTTCCAAAGAAAATACTTTGAGTTTTTCCAATTTTCCTTGACGAAATAAAATCTTCATTAAGTCGATCCATTGAGTGAAGTTGTCCCACCATTGAGCAATACCGCTCTGGTAGAAAAGAGACAATTTCGAACCTACTTGTGATGTGAAAGGGAAATTATTTACAAAATAAAATAAAATTCCGCTAATAAATAATTCATCAATCACATGCAATTCTTGATTATAAATGTGAATTTGTTGGATAGTTTTTCGAGCGGATTCGCATGAATAGATTAACGCAATCGAAGAGTTGAGGTAAACGTCATTAATTGTTACTTTGATATTTCTATTTATCCGTCCTTTTGCTAATCTAGAACCCGAAGACCATTTTTTCCCGAGATTTCTTATTAAAGGATCCTCCGAAAATTGGGAATAATAAAACATTTGATCACATATGTATGGGTATTGACAGAAAATTCCAATCCTATACTCAGCAAATTTTTCTAATCTATCAATTGGAGGATATCTTCCTATTGATTGTAAATTTGAATATAATATTGAAAGAAATAAACCATAAACGGTGACGATTGATACCAGCATTAAAATTCCTGATAGGATTTTCATCGCTATTCCTTGGATAGTATTCATCCATACTATTGGATAAGTTATGAGTAGACTTATCATTTCTTTTAAACTCTGAAGAAAGTTCTGCTTTCTGATTATACTCCAAAAAGCTGCTGATACTATCCAAGAAATCGTAAAAAATACCCAAACGAGAGGTTGGAAGCACCTTATCAGAGCCTGCCATTGGGGAATGTTAGGACTTTTATGTACAATAATGCATAAAGAGTCCATATGGTATTTATGAAACTCATTATCCTTTTTTGTCAAAGGTTCTTGTAGGATCAGTAATTTCATTGAGTCGTCAAAATCAGCATTTAGAGTAGCATTGAAGTATTTTAAAAAGTATTCCGTGAACGGAATTATTTTTCCTTTTCCCGATGATAAATCAAAAATCATATCTCTGATATCAAGTAATTCTTGATGTAAATTTGGTTTTTTATTGAAATATGCGTATTTTAAATTTGAAATCTCTTTGATTTGCTTTGACCATGGTTCAATTACTTTTAATTTATAATCGCATACAAATACCGCACGGTATGTATTCCAAATTTTACTTTCTTCTCGGATATAATCCTCACAAGATGTTGAATTATAATAGTATATAAAGTTATTTATTGAGTAAGTATAACCACTTCCTTTTTCAAAGTATAAAATATTCTTTGTTGAACTGTGCATGTCTTCAAAAGGTGAATTAGATTTTTGGAATATATATATCCCATTATAACGATGATTGATTTCACGAATCAAGTGATAATTATAACTTGTTTGAATAAATACGGGAAATCGCTTATCAAAGTGGTGCAAACATGTTTGAATAAGTGGATTATAATCAGGATTTGTCTTCAAAATTGAGAGGATATTCGCTTGGGTTAGAGAAATCACGAAAAGGAGATCTGTTATCAAAGCCATGGCTAACCACACTGATGATGATGATGGCTTTGCTTCGCCTGCTCGGATTGAGAAAGAAAATGAATTGGAAATTAAATATTTATTTCACTAGAGAGCCATTAAATTGCGCAATTGCGTGATTGGTGACAATTAGAATATTATGATTCATTTTAAATGGATAATGAACAATTCCATTCTATTAGCGACACTGTAAATTGAGAATAGTATAATCTATTTTAAATCTTTTATTCCATTGGCCAACTACAACGATGTTTTTACCTTCCTTAGGCCCTGGCCCCAATTAGTTTAGTATTGGCAAAACTCTTATCCAGCTATGGATCAATTTATACTAATTGAATAAATACTTTTTATTGGACTGTCTGGAGATATGAATAAATATTGCAAAATTCCACACTCAAATAGGGTTAGAAAATTTATCTTTCGTCTACACCCCCAATTAAAACTAGAAATTTTTCTTATTTGTTAATTTTTTATCCACTTTTCTATGTTAGAAATTTTATTTGGTCAAATTTTTTTTTACAAAATTATTTGACTTTGTGTCCTATGGGTCCACCAGATATCTCAAATTAGTAAAAAAATTTTAAATAAGGAAAATAAATAAAGAATATTAATTTAAAATTTTACATCTCATTCAAGATAATATTTTATTATCATTACTAGAGATAAATAAAATTTCAAAAAAATAGAATTTGAGAATAATGAAGGAGAAAAAGAAAAGTTATTCAACATGATAGCGATTTTTTTTAATTTTTAATATAGTATTTTGACTTAGCGTTGGCTTTAGTAAATACAAAGATGCGTCTGTGTTAAAAAGAACTTACTTAAAATGTAATCATGCAAATGATAAATATTCCGTGAGGGGTGGGCTTTTTATTTTTTTAATCTTTTTAAAGTTAGTTAAAAATACACAATCTCTTTAGAGATTGTTTATTTTTTTTCCCCCACTAAGAAGCTTAAAAAACTTTCCGACAGATTTGAAAGTGATGACGTAAGTTTACTTGTCAGCGAATGGGTTTATTCCCTTTAAGCATCTTCGTCAGCACGTCATAATTAAACGGGATATTCATATATTGCACAAAAGACAAAAAACGACAATTAAGATATGTCCTTCTATTCTTAAAATGAATTTGAATCAAAATATTTTATTGGAACGTAGACTCAGAATCTATATTTTATTTATTACTTGAGATGAAGTATCTCAAGTAAATAAACGTGCATAAACCCGCCTCAAACTCAACTGACCTCTGGCTGAAGCTCTCTAAAAGTTTCTTTTTCAAAACTCCTTCTATAAATTTTCTCCTAGATAGTCCTTTCAGAGAGCGGCCCACTCAACACTTCAATAGGGGGTCCAAATTCTTCCAATCTAGTTCTAGTCCAAGTTCACACTTTTATATTTATTTTTGTTTCTTTTTTCGACCTGAATTGCTATTTCTCTTCGCTAGATTCAAATCACCAACTGATAAGAGGTCTATATAGTATGCACATAATCCATGATGTTCATCTTCAATTTCAAGTAGGCTATATAAAAATTATTTCAATCAATCACAAAAATAAATGAAATTTATTCCTTAAAAGCTAGATTTGCTTTATAATTGCTAGTTGATTGAAAAAAGCTTTTTTTTTAAACAAGCGCTCTTTATTCCATTTCAAACTCTTTTATGTTTTAAATGACTTTTATAAAAGGCTTGAGAAGGCAAAAAAAAAAAGTAAAATCGATTTTTTTTTTATTTGTAAAATTTATTTTAGTATATAATTAATCAAAACATGTCATTTTTAGATCTATTCTCAAATTAGAAAATTCTCCATTAATAAAATGCATTATTGCTAATAGGGGTTCATGAAATATTTTTTTTTTCTTTTTCGGCATCCGAGGTCCTTATTTATTTAAAATATATTGGTAACGAAAAGTGAAAGACTAACGTAGCCTTGTGTTTATATTTAATGTAAATGCAAATGAGATTGGATAATGGAGCCTATCCACTTCTGAGAAGAATGAGCAGGTATGGTACGCTCGTACATCGTTCTCCGGAAGGGATGTTAAGAAATTATTCTCCTCAACTTTGCACTTTTTGAAAGAATATCGTCGGAGACGATCCCTCCTCCATATTTTCACAAACTGCTTCAAATACAGTCCGTCAGAGGTTCATAATACTAGCAACGCTGCAATTCTCCGCCTAGAGCTCACTATTAGTTATTTAAAATAGATAGAGTAAAGTTAAACTAACTGCGCGGAGAATTTGGTTTGAGATCCAAAACCTGATTGTTGGGCCTATGCAGGAATGAATTTAAAAAAATAATTATTAATTAAGCAAATATATCCAATATTTACAATAAGGGCGTAAAAGATCTCTCCAAGGGATATTTTTCTCCATGTATTTTCTTATTAAAAATTCCCAACGAATATTTTATATTTTTAATTATTATTTTTGTGGAATTTTAATCCTCTCTCTTAAATATCATATCAATAAAAAAAAAAGTAAAGCGTCTGAAAAATTTTTAAATTAAAAAATACATATTTTTTAATTTAAGATGACTCATAAATAAGCCAAGAAAAGGGAGAAGGAGATGGTCTTTAAAAGAAAATTATTTTTTTAAAAGTTATTTTAATAAACAGAGTAGGATAATTATGGCATGGAAAATATATGATTAAAAATTTTTGAACATGGAATAGTCATTTAGAGCCCCGCTCTTCATTTGCCTTCCCTCCACCCAAACCATCTCTAATGAAATGTAATCAGAGCCAAAACAAGTTTAATGTTAAGCAATGAAGAAATTGATTATTTATTTAAAGGAATAAAGTATTGACAAGATTTTATTGAACAGACAAAAATAAACTTTGATGAAATTGGTCAATACGAAAAATATAGTGGCGTAACCCTCCCATAGACCTCAAAAATATATTATTTATTGGAGAAATCATGTCACTACCCGAAATGCCGCCTTCCTTTTCTGTGTACGTATATGCTATACTTTTTTTTTTAAAGAATAAAATCTAAGTATCTACTGTACCAATTTATTTTGTTAATAATGAAGTAGCGCATCCGCTTACGTCATTAACCTCCATAATCAAATCAGCACTTAATTTTGTCAATATTACTTATAAACATAAATAATACTTTTATTTTAAAAACTACTGAATTAGTAAAAATAAAAATAAAAATTTATTTGGCCATTTTTTTTTTGTTGTAAAACAAAAACTTTATATACTTTTATCACTTACGAACTAGTTGATGAATTCTCAATGAAGGTAAAAAGAAATTTTTCAAGTACCTAGTTTAATATTTATTACTTTTATTTAGCGAAATTTACAAAGTGATATTATTTATTTAGAGGTCATGTTCGTAGAAATAAAATTAAACATGAATTATTAAAGTATTTATCAATACTGCCATGCCCTTTCCAAAAATTTTTTATAATTAATACAAAAATTAAAATTCTTATTATTATTATTTTTTAAAGTCTTTTTCGGCATTTGAGGCTATAATTGGTAACCAATATAATATAAATAAATTTTTGTCCCTGAATACAGGAAACGAACGGCTGACCTTTGTGAGAAGCGAGACATCTCTCTCCAAGGGAGGGGCGGTTCCTGTTAATATTACCATAAATATGTTCATAATATGACTCGGGCGCTATGAAGAGACCAGACAGATCGATAATCTTAACTGACATTTCATCTAAACTCGTCCACCCATCATCAAGAGTCGATACTGCATATATAATTTTATATGTTAATCCCGAATCATATGAATAATAAGTCAAAAATGAATGCTCTCTTGCAATCAACACAATCGTTGAGAGGAGGGGGGAATTTAAGTCAGGACTTTGTGGGAGGTACGTATAATTTTTTTACCAACGATATTTTTTCTTTCTCTATTCTTTTTTCATGAATAAATGCTAATTAAATAACCAAAAAAATACATTTTTTTTTTTTTTTTTTTTTAATCATAAAAAACCATAAAAATGAAGAAATGAATTCATAGAAATAGTCCCTTAGAAACATTATTTGTTTTCTTTCTTTTCACTCGTTAAACGCTCACATTTAGTTAAATTTATTATTGTGAATCTACAATAATAAATTTTCATACTCATCTACTATTTATTTGAATTCTTCTTTTTTATATTTATCTTAACTTACACTTCATGTTGCCATATATGCAGAAAAATATCCCTTATATATATACTGTTTATTTATTAGGCAATATTTTAATTTTACATTTTATTTCATATTTATCGATCGTCCTTTTTTACTAACCGAATCATAGAGGAGGAAGATATTGTAACAATTCCAAATTTAACATTGCAAGATTTTGATAAATATACAATAAATAAATAGTAGGATTTGGCCATTTGAATTTACTATAAATAAGTATTTTCATATTTCAGATTTGTTGTTAAATACATAAACTTTTAATTTACTCCATCGTTAATCCAATTTACCAACAGAGTAAAACTACTCTTCATACTTAATTAAATACAGCTAAATAATCCTACATAAATTTAATTAATTAATTCGAAAGTTAGCCTTATTAAATTTGCAAAAATATAAAAAATACTAACATTTATTAATTAAATTTTTTATCCCCCCCGTGGCCGAGAGGTTAAAGATATTGACATTGTCACTATTGATAACCTTAAAAGCCAAGGAGTGTGGGTTCGGATCCTAGGCAGCCCGATGAAAATATATTTAAATCATTTGGATACCAATTGATGTATAAATAAATATGCCTGGATAATTAGTATCGTAAAAAACAATTATATAATGTTTAATGTCTATATGGCCTCAGAAGCCGAAAAGACAAAGAAAAGGCTATAACTTTTTTATCATCTAATTAGAGTAGGTACCAATTAATTTAAATATATAAAGACGAAGTCTAAAAGGCCCCAGATGCCGAAGACTTTTAAAAAAATAAATTGACTAGGTCTTCTATATTCTGATATATTTTGTTGTATATTAATATTGCTTTATTTATTTATTTCCATGATTTTGAAAATATTACTTTCTCGGAAGAATCTTGATATGATTTTGAAAAAGTTCCTGATCCTATTCTATATATACTTTGAATTGTTCTTCAAATAAATTTCCCTCGGACTGTCCTGGATCCGAACCCATACTCTTTGGGTTTTATGGTTATCAACATTGACAATGTCCATATCTTTTACCACTCGACTTTTAATATTATAAATTATTTTTACATTTATTCATTAAGCATCCGAATTTTTTTCTCAATTCGTTCAGGAAATTTCGTCTCACTTAAGTCAAAATTTTATTGGCCCCCTTCCTCTCTCTCTTCCCCATTCCCCCATTCTCCATTCTCCTTATAAAAAAAGAGTCGTTTCGTATAAAATTTAATCTTGTCCTATTTGTCTCATTAATCTTTTGTGATAGATTTCTTTATTCCTAGTCAAAGCGACTATTTCAAATATTTATCTCTTGAAAAACTTTTTTGCTCTTTTTTAATACTCTTTTGTACATTTAACATTTACTAATACTATTTAGTGAATATCATTCAAAGTGATCAAAATGCGAAATAAATTTCATTCGAAAGAAGTTAAGCTTTTTAAAGCTTTCAACGCATTCTCTAATTCCTTTTATATAAATATAAAATTTATTTAGTTTTTTTTTTTCCCCCTCTGATATATTTATATTAATAATAACACAAAAAGAGAAGGTGAGAACGAGGCTAAAATTTATTCCTCTCTACTTGTTGTCAACTTCATGCGAATCGTTGTTTTTTTTTAACCCCTCCACTCTCCAATTCCATCTGCTCGTTTTAAGAGCTCTCAACATACGAAAATTAATTATTTTCCTTTGAATTGGATCTTAAGAGCTCTCAACTTTTTTTCCATATTTTTTTTATATGTAAGGTGGTGTAGTCAGGTGGTTTAGCTGGTATTTTCTTATACATCTACGTCATCTTGTAATTTGTTGGTTGTCAAGTTTACTCAAAGGTCGAAACAAAACAATTCGGAAACTATTTCATCTGCTTAAAGAGTCAGGAATTTAATTTTAAAATCTTATAAATATTTATTCTTATAGAAGATGAACTTAAAAAAAATTGACTATGATTTAAGTAACATATTTATTAAGCTTTTTTTAAACTAATATCAGCAAAAGACTTGAAGTTTCTTAGTCATCTGAGGCCATAGAGACTTCTAAAACATGCATGAATATATTAGTTACGATACCCAAGCATATTTATTTATATCAATTAATTAAGCCGAAGCGGGAGTTATATTTCGATAGAGGCTATCCTACTGGCTGACTTCCTCTCTTTTCACAGCCATCTATTTCACCATGAAGATTCAAAAGAAATTAATTCCTTCTGAATTTAAATCCCCCCCCCCCCCTCTCTCTCTCTCTCTAGGATGTTTTTCTATACAAATTCATTCTTCGGGGAGAGGGGACAGGTTGGTCTTATGCCCTGTTTCCTTTGAAAATAATCCGTAGATATTTTATTCTAATAATTTATTTCAAACAACCAAGAAATATCACATTAACAACGATATTTCAAAATATTCTGGATAAATTTTAATTTCGATGAAAAATATATTTTTTATTTAATTTCTAAAAAATTGATTATTTTATCTAATATTTTAAGAATTTTATTGAATTATTATTTAAAAAAAAAATTTCATTTCTTTTTTTTTTTTTTTTTGTTTTGTCTTTCGGCATCGAAGGCCATTTAGACTCCGTCTTTATTTATTTATATTAATTGTTAGCGAATATAATATAAATAAAATTTTGTCGCTCAGGACGGGAAGCGAACCACTGACCTTTGGTACGTGAAGCCAGCTTTGCACCAAGGGACAGAGTAATAATTTCATTTAAATGTAAAATTTACCGATAATTTTTTTTACCTCATTATTATCCATCAAATTTTATAATAATATTTTGTCTCATTATTTATTTATTTTTTTTTAATAATTATTGTATGATTAAAAATTCTTCACAAACCTTAATATTCAATTCATTTTTATTTTATTTTATTTTATTTTATTTTTCAATTATTTTATTTCTTTTTTTTAATATTATTCAGCAAGCTCACTCTCCCTGATTCTCTATTCCCCCAGTATCAATAGGAGTTGATATTTCACCCCCATCGTTAGCTGTTATTACCATACCAACCATAATTTAATGAGATCCCTGTTTCTAGACACTTTCAACTAATTTGTTCATTCTTGCATCAATTGTAT
The DNA here is from genome assembly GCA_010014785.2 of Anisolabis maritima. Lineage (NCBI taxonomy): Eukaryota > Metazoa > Arthropoda > Insecta > Dermaptera > Anisolabididae > Anisolabis > Anisolabis maritima. The sequence goes on from JAAAKE020136336.1 coordinate 11,024, forward strand.
ATTTTAATGTTGCTGTATCTAATCGAAATAATTATAAAATATATTTTAATTTCAATAACGTTGTCACTATCGCGCACTATTTACGATACTTACTAATTTACTTAAATATGTGTCCATCCAAGAAAGAAAAATAATAGGCGAATGATTACAATATATTCAAAAATGGAAATATTACGAGATATTAATGCAAAAAAAAAAAATAAATAAATAAATAAATAAAGAACGAAAAAAAAAAGTAGAAGCGAATTATATTAAATTTGGATTCATTGGTGTAGAAGAAATGAAAGAGATATTTTAAAAATATATTTTTTATAATAATATTCATATTATTTTATTACAAACATAAAAGTATTAAAATTATAAAAACTAAAATCCCCTTAAAATCCGATCTCAAGGTCCCGGCCCCTCAGTTAAGAACTACCCTTTAACGGGTCTTTGACAAATTATCTGTATTAACGATACAATTTTTAATATCACAGTCTTTTTATTGCTCTATCTTTTTTAGACCCCGTCCTTATTTATTTATTTTTCAAATTGTGTAAATTTAAATTAAATCATTTAAATACTAAGCATTTTGGACCGGTGAGTTTTGTCCCTTAAAATCCGCTGGCTTATATACGAACGAGTATTTTCATCAACTCATTTGATAATATCCTAATCCTAAATGGTACTAAATTCATTCTCTTAATATTACCACCTTCATATTTTATTACGTTTTACATTCTACTCAATTTTTCTTTTACATTTTAATGTTTTAAATGAGATGCTCACTTAATTTTCCCTATTAATTCTCTCTGCTAAGACGTGAGCAATAAAATGACATTAAGAGATCTCACCAGATGGAGGGCGTTACTTTCTCTCTACTGTTTTAATTAATATTTGTAGTAACTACATTATTATAAACAAAATCACGGGGTCAATAAGAATAAACTTGCATTTTATTGAGGCTCTATTAATTTTATATTCAAAATATATATTAAATAAATGAGAATTCGTTGGGTGTTCTTTTCCTTATTTGATTAGGAAATAGTAAAACTTGATTTTTTAAAATAATAATTCTAACTTGTAAAATAATAGTTTATTAAATTTTTTTATTTTTCCCATGTTTTTGGCCCTTTTCTCTAATTTTTTGAAGACCCTTGGAGGTGCGATTAATTCCACAACTTTCTTTGAGAAAATAAGTTTGATGGTAGCCATCAGAAGGATGCAATCATATTAATATATAACTACATTATTGATATTTCCATCAATACATTTGAATCAGTTAGAGGAGGAAAGGGCCAATGATCAACTTAATCAATTAAAGACAACTTCGGCTGTTTGTTTGCTGTTTATCTAAGAAACAACTTCGATTCATGAGGAATATTTGGTTATGTAAATGGGTAAGTTTGTACTTTAATTGATCCCTTTTAAAATATATTATATATTAATTTCATAAAATTTAAATAAGAGTGGGGGATTTTTTTTGTCTTTCGCATCTTAGGCCATTTAGACTTCTATTTATATCAATTGATAATTAAATAAATTTTTGTGGCTCAGACCGAGAAGCGAACCATGGTACATGAAGCGAGACTTCTTTCTACCTCTACTCCGATGGGGGGACGAAAACAATAAAATAAAATTATTTTCTCATAGGATTTATAATTTTTATCTTTAATAATATTAGATAAATATAAATTTTGTTTTTAAATCGAAATATCAAATGATCTTTAGAATTATTTTTTTTTTTTAATTTTATCTTGTTTTGATACAAAATTACATTTTATACAAAAACTAAAATATATATCACTTATCTTCTTATCCGCTGTTCTAACCAATAACAGCAAGGCCCTTTGAAGGGCAGGGGGTTTAAAATTTGAATTAGATATAGTATTCAATATATGCCTTGTAGCAGACTTGACGGAAATATGGTTATATTTAAAATTTCGTTGGTTTTTTTGCTGGTCGAGCGTCCGGTTAACTGGTGTAAAGGAAGATAGGCTGGAGATCCTGGGTTCGACTCCCGGCCGCATGATCCATCAGCAAAAATATAATCACGAAACATTTTTAAATGTAACCATAATTACGTCAACTTTGCCACAAGGCATATATTGAATACCAATATCTAATTCAAATGAATACTTATTATTTAAAATTTAATTTTTATTTATATAGCCTCTGGGCTTCCCTTCTCCCTTAAATAAATCCGCGAATACAATATTTATTAAAAACAAATTTAATTTTTTTTTTTCTCTATTTATATTTATTTTTATAAAAGAAAGTTTTTTGTTTTTATTCTATCAATGTTCAAAACATTTGTTGAGGTTATATTTTAAGGGGTCAAAAGTTCACTCTCTTTTAAGTTCTTTTAGGTAAATAGTAGTTCCGTGACAGTTCAATTTCTTTAAATCGACCTATTGACCTTAATGAAATAGAAGGAGAGAGAGGGACGTGTTTGTTGGCAAACGGGCATTTTTATGTTGTCTATCAAATAGCAACGTGAGGGCATCAGAGAGCACACAGAGGAAACCTTCGGGCCCCTTTTTTTACATTCTGTAGTATTCTGGATCAGGATCAGGATGTTTAATTGCAAGTTACGAGGGATATCCATTCATTCTCTAGAGAGGCAAGTTGAACCAACTCAATCCCCGATTTATCAATATTCAATTGGGCGTTACTTTTTATTGCTTTTACTAATTCAGAAATAATTCCCCTATCTTCAGATATACATTAAATTTTATAGTTTGTTTTAAGAGGGATAAATAATTAAACTTCGGGATACTGACATCCTTTGGGAATATATAAATTTGAATTTGGTATTTAACGCGAGTCTGATTGGGGAAAGGGGGGGGGGGGGGGGGGGGGTTATAT
>JAAAKE020136347.1:0-33060 GCA_010014785.2 Anisolabis maritima
ACTCTTCTTAATGGCTGCTTGCCTCCCATCTGTATAACACTATACACATTTATATATTAAAAAAATGAGTAAATAAATTAGTTCGTTTTTGCTTGCTGGAAGGTTGGTAATACAATTGACCAATTCAATAATGGATTTTTCGATTAATTGCTCCAAACTTTATTTATTTATTTGTTTATTTATGAAGTTGCGCTTGTTATGATATGATTCTGCTGACAAATTTGTCCAGTAGTGCTTTCATCGCCTCGGAGGCTATATCCAATGAACGTTGCCACCGAAATTTGCAAATTTATTTATGCTCATTTAATTTCTTTGGAGATATAACAAACTAACGTGGGCCGCTGAAGAACTTAATCGAAAAATCAGTGGGTCTTTGGATTGCCTACTTTCCAGCAGCCAAATATGAACTGCACCCTAATTATTAGTAATACAACAATTTATTTAAATTATTTATTTCTAATTTATACAAAGATAAGAATTAATGAAAACCAAAATCATCAAGTTTTATAAGATTTTATCTATTATGTTATTTATTATTTCTAAATTATATGCAGCTATCTTAATAATCTTTAACGACAAAACAAAATAAGAGATGGCTTGAGTCTAATTTATTTTGATACGGAAAGTATTAGATAGATATATCATCTTTAAATTTGTCTTGAAGCTTGATCAATAACTATTTTAAATAAATAGTTTTAGATTTGGTAGGAGTAGATGCAGAGTCTAGCATCCAAGATTATTTCTTTAGAATTTCGCCGTTTTGTCCCTTAGCTCAAAGGTAGAGATTTTATTGCATGATTAAGCGTATCGCTTCCCATCCTGAACGATATCATTTCCAACCAAGTCTAACCAAACAAACTCATCTCGCAAAAATGTTTTATCTTTAACGAAATGTTGTCTGGGTTTCACAGTCTATGGGGCGGTTTTTCAAAACCACCAAACAAAGCCTATCAGCCCTATCAGTCGATATAATTTATTTATAAATACTCTTTTAATATAATAAATAATGGCAGCCCGCATTTCCCTTCTGCAAACCAAAATTTCTATTAATATTTAGCATATCTCTATAGAGAAGTCAAATTTCAAAAATAAACTTAGATAATTCTATATCTTGGATTAATTGGAGAGATTGCTTCCTGGAGTAATCATAATCATCATAATAATTGGTGAGGGAGAGATTTTTGTATTAACAAACCTCCTCTCTTGTAAATAATAAGTGTAAAAAGAATTTTTATAATTTGTTCTTTTTGAATATCAGTATACAATTGTAAGTCTAAATGAAAAGAATATTCGTTTTTTTTTATATCACCAACAACAACAACAAGTGGCTTGGGGATTGTTTTGGATTGATCACGTGGGAAATGGCAAGCAAGTCCTTGGAGGAAGATGAACAGAAAAGAGAGAGGGGGAGTACCGGTGGTCATGCATGCGTGCATGCAGGTATGCGTGTTGTTGCTTGCTGTAGCTGCAGCGCAGCTGTAGCTGGGCTGGCTGTAGAGGCAAGAGCCGTCACGCTCAGTGGGAATTCCTACTAAATCCATCCAGGAACGAATCCTTTCTTTATACTTAGACGTGCCTCACTGATTCGAATATTATAGGGAATTTATTATTGTTTATATTAATAGGTGCAGTAAAGAAATAAAGAGGACAATGAAAAGGGCAAAGGAATAGATAAGCATCGTTATTTAAAGTCAAAATTTAAAAAAAATTCCAAATAAAACGAAGATAAATAAAAATAAATTAATTAAATAAAAAAAAACTCAAATTGAATTTCGAACAAATAAATTTGCCTGGCTTACCCTCCCCTCTCACTCCCACTCCAACTCCAATAAAATTTGGATTCGACATTTGAAATGTGGGATTTAAAATTTTTCTTTTGAATATATATTATATCTCATATATAGCAATAATATTATATAAAGAATTGAGATTTCAACGGAAATACATGTTTTGAGGAACCCTGAGTTTAAAAAAATAAACAAAACAAACTCATTTGTCTTTTTTAAAAATAAAAAATTGAATTGTGTGTGTGTGTGTGTGGACAAAATACTTCAAAAAAGAACTTCTCGAAGCTCGAATTTGATTTAAGCTAGGTACTCATGTTTCATTCCAGAATAGGCTTTTTTCTATAATGGGCTAATAGGTACAAGTGCTTTACTGATGTACTTTTATAATTTTAATTTTTTCAAAACGATTTGTTTAAAATGCATATATCCATTTTAAATCAGTTAAAATTTCTTGGAACCTTTTGATCCTGTATTTTTAAAGTATTTTGTCAAAAACCACGTAAAATGAGAGAAGAAAAAGTTGTCTGATGTGCTTGTTATGCCAGGTTTTTGAATTGTTATTTTAAAACATTTGAAATTTATTTCGGATTACGGATCTGAAGTTGCAACACAACTCGGTTTCGAGTCCGGCCTGCTGAAAAAAATTATTCAACTTTGTCAAGTCTCCTCCTGGGACAGGAAAGTGGAAGATATCCCACTTCCAGTAACAGTCATAAAAAGACCAATTCGTGATGGTCTAAGGGCCTATGGGACGGGTAACCCGTCTCAAAAATCAAATCCTTCCAAGCCTAGACATTGTAGATCTATTTAACCTGGAGAAACTATTTCAGTTTTACTAAAAGATGAACAAATTTTAGGAATCATTTAAGAGGCTTGCGAACCACGCTATCATAAAAAATAACAAAAAAAGGGCTGTTATAATAAAATAAGTATCTTTTATATTATTTTTTTTTTAATTGTCGTCAAACTTTTCAACCCCAAAATATTGAGTGTTGGTCCTCGTCTAAATATATCAAACCATATACCAAAAGACAACAAATTTATTTTTATTAAAAATAGTATTATCATCTCAAAATAATATATTAAATTTAATTTATAATAATAATATTTACATAATTGCTGATAACCTTGGAATATAGTTACTGTAGTTATATTGATTGCCAATTGTAGAGCAGACCCCTCAGGGATTTAAAAAAATAATTTTTTTTTTGTGTGTATACTATACAAGGAATAAATAATTACTATTTAATCTCAGAAAACATACTGTTCAAGGAAAAAATTTTAATAAATAATTATTCGTTATGAATAAAAAAAAATGTTATTTTTGTTTTGCATTTTGAATTTTAAATAATTTTAAAATGCAAATGATGGAATGTTTTGAAAAAAATTCAAGATTTTTTTTTTATGGGGAAAAATTAAAAAATAACCTATAGATAAATATCGTTGCTCACTTAATGGCTGTTTCCTCTTAATATAAATTAAATATTCTTATTTATCATGTTGTTGTTTGAAATTATTTATTTAGTAATGATTAAACTTGTCAAGTGTCACTTCGATATGATAATATTATTTGTAGGGTAAATAAATTTTTATAATTAAAGGGTCGACTTTTACATTTAAAAAAAGCTTGAGAAGGCTAAAAAATAAAGGTGTAAAAAATCAAAAACGCAGGGTCAAACTCGCAGCCCTTGAAGTTTTTTGCAGTCCTGAGGTCGAACCCCAGAGAAGGTTTTTACCTATCAACTAAGCACCTCTTGCGAGTTTTGCTAATCGGTCATAAATAGTAAAATGAATATCTTAAGTTTGGAAGAGAAACTTCGTTTATAGGTTAAAACCCTCTCTGGAGAACGTTGGTTCGATCTCCTTTAAGATCGCGAAATTGTTATTTTTTAAAATTTACGGAAAATGTTCCTATTGCAAAGAAAATATTTTAATGAGACTATTTTTAACCAAAAACATTTTGTTTCAAAGTGAATATTTTTCTTCTAAAAACAAGAGATTTTCCTTAGTCAATTTAGAATTTAGAAATTTGTCATTTTCTTTAGTCATTTTCGCCCGCCTCCTACTAATTGCAAAAAAAAAAAACAGCGCAAAATTTCTATAAAAATAAATAATATAGATGAAAAAATTACTATCCGTTTAAATGGAAAAAACTCAAAACATCATACAATCCCCACCTTCCAAGCAACGTTAGTGAAAGAGGGCAAACCATGCTCAATAGTAGCAGAGTTCCAAACGGCTTAACATTTTTTCCCGGAGCGCTAAGATAAAGAAAAAATTTCGCAAAATAAATAAATAAACTTTTACATTGAACAAGTCTATATCCTCCATCCATTCTCTATAATAACAAATGTAACAAATTTTTCCGAGAAACAAAAAAATGCAAAATTTCGAAAGCACCTTTGCAAAATAGCTGGTCAAAAAAAAAGATAAAAAAGCATAAAAATAAATAATTTCTGTTTTTCGAAATATGATAAGATTCAATGACAATATATAGAAAAAAATAGCATCGAAGTTGCGACACTCACCCACCATTTGTAGACATCGCTAACCATCTTCTCTGGAAATATAAGATGGCCGCTCTACAACGCTATCATGAAGGCAAATCAAGTCAAGGCCTGTCCCTGCAAGAAAGAGGTCTTGCTTCAAGTACCTGAGACCAGTGGTTCGCTTCCTGTCCTGAGCGACAATTTTATTATTATTTATATGTATTGGTATAAATTAAATAAGGATGTAGTCTAAATGGCCTCTGATGCCGAAAAAGACTTAAAAAAGTCATGTTGATTTTTATTGTCATTTTTTTAGGTTAGAATGTTTGACTACTTCATTGAATTTAAAATATTATATATTATCTTATACCCAATTTTTTTTCTTCGTTTTTTTGAAATAAATCTACTTTCATTCATTCATTTTTATTAAAATTGATCCAGGGCTTTAGTCAAACGTCTTAATTATAATCACCGAGTTTTAAGAGATTTGGCGGATACTGGGAAAATCGTGGAGCGCAATAAATTTTGGGAGCCTTTTTTACCTTCCCTAGGAATTGATTCGCTTCAAGTTTGAATAGCTTCCTTCACACAATGTATTAAAAGTTTAAATAAAATATTCCAAAAATTATTTGAGAAAATTAAATTTTTTTAAGTGTTCTACTTTTTTTGCACCTCAGTGTAAAATAGTAAAAAGGAAAAGTAAAATCCTAGGTTTATAAAGTTTCAATTTCCGTCCCGAAGAATGTTTCCAGCAAAATAAACCAAAATAAAAGCTACACACACACATATATATACATATAGGCACATTAAGATTTTTTTACATTTTTGGAGTCTTTTTGATTAGGAACGTAGAGGTCAAAATTTTTATGATCATTATACTTTCCCCTTACTATTATATGTAATGTGGTGCAAAAAAAGTGGAGCACTTAGAAAAATTTAATTTTTTAAAATAATTTTTAGAATAGACATACATGTATTTTATTTAAACTTTTAATATATTGTGTGATTGTAAAAATATTTTTAAATTTTTATAATTATAAAAAAATTATTAAAAACAAAAATCCTTTATTTGAAGTCTTTTTTTATCATTCAAAAAATATCATAAAATCAATCTTTAATTTAAATTTTTTTAAATTAATAAGGGGTATTAACTCCTCTTGACTTTATGGCAGCTCTGAGCCTTCTAAACATACTTCTTATGAGGTTTATGGTCCAGATTCTCCCATTCTTCCTGTAGGATAATTTTGAGCTGTTGGATGCTTTCAGGTGCAGGGTCTCGTGGTATAAGAGTTAGTTTCTCTATATCGTGTTACAGCCCTGTGGATACTTCCAACCGATGCTCTGTCTTTGAGTAACGTATCGATAGGATCTTCCATCATTTCTTAGAGCTACAATTTGGGCTACTTCTTCAGACGTTAGAGGCATTTTACTCGATCAATATTTCAAATTAAATTAAATTAAAAGATGAGATTTTCAATTCTAAGTCCTAAACCATTAAGAGATTAAATTTAATACGATGATCATTTAATACAATTTAATAAAGTGATCAGATTTCAGAACAGAAAATGAATGATAATTTAAATAAATTAAATTTTAAAGGTCTTAAATTAAAACCAATACATTGTTTTCATTTTAAAATTGTTTAAAAATAATTTTACAATCACACAATGTATTAAAAGTTTAAATAAAATACATGTATGTCTATTCTAAAAATTATTTTAAAAAATTAAATTTTTCTAAGTGCTCCACTTTTTTTGCACCTCATTACATATAATAGTAAGGGGAAAGTAAAATCGATTTAAGTGGTCCACTCTGCGAAATTTTATCCGATCTTTTTAAGTTTTGAAATTTCAACAAAATAACAATTGATATCCCTTGCAGGAGAATAATCGTCAAAATTAACGTCAAAATAATCGGCTTTTCGAAAATGTTTAATTCACCTAGAGAAACTTGGGAATCTAAAAAATAAAAAACAAAATGGCCAACATATCCAAATGTATTTTTAATGACCTTGATTTCTCTCTCTCCCCCCTGACCCATCTGGTGCTACTTGTATCCATGTCCTACAAGGCCTATCAGTCTCTTTTAATCTTTTGTCCTGTTTTAGATATTTTTTTCGCTTTCTCTCTCCCTCGGAGAGCCGATTGGTTATTATTGTATTCACTCGGTACATTGATAATAATTATCTGTGGGTCTTTGAGTTTGAGTTTCGGGCGGAATCCTCTCCACACACGCATATTACATTATACACACACCTTGCGGACGGACGTAGAGATCTCTGGTTGTGTTGTGCACGCACGCATACGACGCACACGCACGCAAAACGCACGCACGCACACAAAACGCGCACCACACGCACGCATGCATGCATGCATGCATGGGATGGAAACTCAGAGAGAGAGACCAGAGGGGACTCTCCTCCGTTCATGTCATTGGTTTTTCTTCATTTTTTTTATTCTTTCTCCCTCGGGGCCACAACTTCCGTGAATGTCTGTTTGTCTGTCTGTCCGTCTCTGTCTCTAATTACAAACCCCATTCGACTAACAACAGTCCAACTTTTTTGCTATAAGAAATCAAAAACATTAATTAGATATTTTTATAAAATTTCCAAATTTCAAAGTAAGATAAAAGAATCTTCTTGGTCATATATTATATATAGCCAGGATCAGTTATTGCATTTTTCAAAGGCTTAAAATTATAGTGAACTGAACGTACCGGGAGCCTTCCGCATGAAAGTTCAGTATTCCCTCCTCTTAGTTAAAAAGGACATGTCCTGAGTGACAAAAATTTATTTAAGTTATATTAGCTACCAATTAATTTAAATAAATAAAGACCTAGTCTAAATGGCCTCAGATGCCGAAAAAGACTTTAAAAAAAAAGAACATTTTGATAACTTTAAACACCAAGAGAAGTATGTTCGAATCCTAGGCAGTCCGATAAAAGTTATTTAAAAATTTTTTTTAGTCTTTTTCGGCATCTCCGTCCTTATATATTTAAATTAATTGCTAGCCAATATATTATAAATAAATTTTTGTCGCTCAGGACGGAAAGCGAACCACTGACCTTTGGTAAGTGAAGCAAGATATGCATCAAGGGATAAAAATAAAAAGGTTATTATTCGATAATAAGACATTTTCTTGTTTTATCACAACCTAAGAAAAAACTTTTTTTTATCGTTAGGCATCTGAGGCCATTTAGATTCCGTCTTGACCTTTGATAAGTGAGGCGAGACCTCTACCTCTGCACCAAGCGACCAATAATTATAAAAGGATTTCACTTTGGTGATTTCTTAGGTTTACAGACAAATGTGTGATGGGTTGGTATCATATCATCCAATTCATTTTTGTTTAATTTTACCTCATATTTGAAGATTCTTGGGGTGTAGTTTTGCCATGGGCCTTTTTACTTTTGGCTCTCCAAAAATAATTTAAGCTCAAAAACTAAAGAATATTCTCTGATAAAATAGATAAATATTGATAACCTTAAAGTCAGGGAATGTGCGTGGGTTGGACAGGGAAGATTGTGATAATGGGGTTCTAGAGATATTTAAAAAAAGTTATCTGGCCAAATCGCAGAGCATAGTTGTTTGTGTCTCGTCAAATGTTCGGATTATCACTAAAATAAATTATTAAATAAAAGATTCAGCCCCTGGGCTCAGTTGAGTATTCGACTGCTCTGAATTTATCTTTTTTTAGAAATCATAAATTGAAGATTTTATTTTGTTATTGTATTAATTTTTTTTCATATTGTATTGTTTTGGTTTTAGTCTTTTATTATATTTATATATATTGTTTTAATATTGTTTTAATTTTGTATTAATATTGTATTTGTAACTAATGTATTGTAAGACATAGCCTAGTAGCCTGGCCTGAATAAAAAAAAAAACTACATAATAAATCTTAACTAAATTAATTTTTTTTCCTGATTTCGCGGAGCACCTGTTAAGGACCGTTTAAGGAGCTTAAAAAATAATTTTGTATGTCATGTCATATTAATTGAATAACTAGACTAATATCATAATTAACTCAGCGATCCCCACCTCAAGAGTAGGTGAATGGCGATCACGAGTTTTCCGAACTAAGCTTAGTTTCACAGCCTAATAAAACTTAAACCAACTTTAAAAAAATGTTGCTTTTATTATGCCAATTTGTTGCGTTTCGATCTGTATTTCCTTTCTTCTTCAGAACAATATTAAGAAGACTCGTGGAAGCGTTGAAAAAATGATATAATAAAAGCAAAATTTTTTTTAAGTTGGCTGTTTTATTTTGCTGCCTTCCATCGGCATTTGCCCTAAAAAATGAAGGCATCTATAGACTTTATCATTTACCATACTTTAAATATTTAAATTTCCTAAATATGAATTTTTAATCACTGATGAGAAAGGTCGTTACGGCCTAAAGGGATTTTCTATTATGGAAAGCCCTGATTTAGACATTAACATTTCATAAAATTTTATTGTCTTACAATATATATAGCATGTTTGTTCGTGATAATGGAAAGAGAGAGAGAGAGAAGGAAAGTCTATTAGCACATTTGTGTAAGTTGTAAGTAAGTAGCAAGGAGTATATAAAGGTAGAGGTCGAGGTGCCCTTAAAGGGACAAAAGAGGAAACAAAAGCAAGGCGCAGGGCGCCTCTGCTCTCTTGTCACCTGTCATCCTCTCCAGGGGTGAGAGTGGGTGGCATTTAAGGCATTCGACATGCAGCCCTCCGGCCCTTCCTTCTCCCTTCTAAAAATATTAATTAATATTTATTTATTCAAAACAACAATTTCTAATATATTAAGAGAAAAATTTAAAAAAATATAATCTCAATGATTAGGTATGATTGGTAAATTTTTTATTTATATTCGCTATTAAACGAACTTAGTATTTATAAAAAAAATTGGATAAAATATTAAGATAAATATTTCCATATATCTTTTGAACTTTAGCACAGCTCAGATTTTAATGGATAATAACATTGAGTAAGGCTTAAAGCATTTTTTTGACTTTTCGGCACCTTGGGCCATTAGACTATAAACGATACATATATTTGGTTAATACAAATTATCCAGACATATTTATTTACACCAATTATCAACTAAATGCTTTCAATAAATTTTCATCGGACTGCTTGGGATCCTAACCCACATCCCTTAGCTTTAAAGGTTTTCAATAGTAACAATGTCAATACCTTTTACCTCTCGGCTACTGGATAGGGCAGACTTAGTTTACATGTGAATATAATATATATATACCCGTCAGAAACGTTTTACATGTGCATGTTTTCTACTAGCGTCAGTGTACTTTTTTTTTTTTTAGTCTTTTCGGCATCTGAGGCCATTTTCACTGATACATGTATAAAATTATTACTTGCAATCCAGGCATATTTATTTATCGGCCCGAGGACCGGATCAGATTACTAAAATACTCGAATTTATCTCCATTTTTTAGTAGCTCTATGAACATATTGTTTTCGATAATGAATATATATATCAAATTAAGGGGAATTTATCTGATGAACAAGTTGCTTCTTGTATTTGAAGAATATAATAAAACATATGAAGTTATTTGTATGACCAAAAAAATGAGGTCTTGGCTCTACTTCAGCTAAGTGAATCGGGCAAAAAGTTTGGATACCACTGCTTTAAGTATGAAGCATTAAAGTTATATAATATTAAAATATGAGCTGTGAGTCTGTCTTTAAGGGCTAAAGCCATGGAATCCATGAAATCATAGGACAAGTCTCTGCTATGTGCTAAATATTTTTGTCGAGTAAATCAAACGTCAAGAATTATGAAAAGCAGCAAAAACACATATGGAATAAGGCGTGAACAAAAATATATTTTTTGTGGAATTTTCGAGATTCATAGTCTATTTGAAACAAAATGGTTGCCCAGATCTTCGATGGGAGCCTGTATCATTCCGTTTCTCATAATCCTCTCCCTTGCCGGTAAAGAGTATATAGAAAACTTTACTACAAAAATTATTTTCAGAAAAATACTGGATCAATAATTGTCGTAATTTTGTTTAAGACTATTTAGTCATCTGGTCAATTTAGGCTCAGTCATGTTCATGGGTCAATATTAATTGTTGAGCGAACCAATGACTCTTAGATCATAAAGCAAGAGCTTTTCATTTACGTTGGTTTACAAAAAATCAAAATAAATTTCTTTTCATGGTTTCCAGGGATATAAGCAACAATAACTTACAAAATATTGATATATATAATAAATTTGGAAGTGACTCTTTTCTTGCATACTTCTAATATTGCTAAAAACAAAATTACACAATATTTATTAATAATATAAAATTTAAAAAAATGTTTCTTTGTAAATGCGATTCGTCATTTAATTTTTTTTTTTTTTTTTTTTAAGAAAATCCCTTAAGGTGTGTTTGCAAAATTTCTTTCTCTTTCTCTCGATCTCTTTGTCGTCACGTCTTGATGATTCGCAACACTATACAAAGAAGGACGAAAAACAACAGACTTTGGTCTAGTTTTTTCCCTCTCCTTTTTGTTCTTTTTGTTTTTTATCATTTTATTTTTCGCATGTGAATTTTGCACGGGGCGTGTGAGGTGACAGACGACTTCATTTAAGAGCAGGATTTCATTCGCTCGTAAATCTTTTTTCAGCCATATTCAGAGCAAAGTGACAGAGGAATATTAAGTGCCACTTGAATTTGGGGAGGCCAAAAAAGGTACTAACAAAAGCCCCAAGAATGCAGGTCAAATGCAAAATAAACAACAAACATCAACCTAAATGCATTTTATTTATTATCTATATTCAATTAGGCTAGACCAAAAAAAAAAAGAGAGCTGGAAAAATATTTATTCTTTCGAAATTACCTATCTCTTCTATCATCGCCCCAAGTACCATATATATTATATATATATATAAATTTTGGCCAGTAAATGAAATTAAAAATGTCAAAGTCAAAGTTTTAGGGTTAAATAAAAAGCTAATTGTTTTGATAGTGGGGCAAACGACATAATTCAATAAATAGAGCAATGCCAAAATAGCCTCTTTTTTGATTCTAAAAATAAAATATCTTAAATTTTCGAAGATGATATTATAAATGTGCGAGATGATCGAAGACATTGATTTTATAGAATTTTTTCAATAAGAGGCTAAAATATTATTATAATTATTTTATTTAGAAAACTCAGAATACCCAAAGGACTATTGCAATTATTAGCATCATTATTAATTCTTTTTTTGACAACACTTTCTCACTACTCGTATATATTTCATATATAGGTAAGAAAAAGTAAAAATTATAGGAAAAATATTATTATTAAGTCTAAAGAATATACAAGAATAAATAACTCAAAAACAGCCTTTTTATTCACGGATAACTCTCAAACAACGTTTCGTTAAAAGATTCGTAACCTCTTCAGGCATTCAGTGCATTTCCTAATTAAATTAAAAATGGTTCATTGCAAACAAGATAGTCAATGTAAAAATTATATGATTCAAAACAAGAGGACCAGAAAAATATATAATCACTATATTATCAAAATTGATAGTAAAAAACATTCAAGGAATGATTTTAATTATTTCATTCAAAACAGTTATAAAATTTCTCAGAAAATAATAAAAAAAATAAAATTAATTATATCATATCATTTTGAGCCAGCCATGTGACATGCAAATAACACAGAATATATATAGCTACATACATGTACTAATAATAATAATTAATATAATTTATGTGATGAAATAAATATTTATTTGCTTTAATAAAAGGTTAGAGTAAGTAGTTCAAAATGCAAAAGAGTATATTTATCTTGATTTTGAAAAATAAATATTTAGTTTAATATTATTATTGCGAATATGTATGTATTTTATTATTATTATTATTATTATCTCAAAAATGAATATAAGTTTTTAATTTATATCTGAAAATCTTATTTAAATTTGCCGTCGGCGGATTTGCACTTAAATGGAGGGTTGGGCCTTCTTAAGTTTATAATAAAAATTATATATAAAATATTATAGTTGATTCATTTAAGGGCATGAGAGTGTGTGTTTAGGGTGAGGGGGGCTGAGCTACTACAAGAAACTCCTTCAAATAAATTATTTTCGTTTTGGAGTAGAGGTCTCGCTTCACGTTCATGTCAGTAGTTAACTAATCGTCTAAAGCGATAATATTATTGGTTATCCATTAATTTAACTCAGGTAATCATGGTAATGGCATTCAATAAATTGCACTATGAGCACTATATTGCAAAAAAAATACTCACTAAACCACGGACTTGTGAACTATGGTTAGATTATTATTAAAAATTCAACTAGAGTGACAGGCCAATATTTCATTTGAGAAAGTTTGTGTATGCTACTTGGTAAATTCATTTTTACTTTCTCTTATTTTCTTTAAATTTATTTTAAAATAGAATAAAAAACTTCAAACGTATATGAAATAGACTGAAAGTGTTTATCCAAAAAACTTTTTTCTTCTGAAAAAAAAAAAATAATGAAATAAAAAGCACCATTTAAAACGATATCTGTTAAGAAAAGTAGGTAAAGGGAAAAAATAAGTTTTGTCAACCCTTGTCCAAAGGATCAAGATAGATTCTCTTTGGCCGCACGCCACTAACATTGTAAACAATTTTTAAAGACATAAATAGAGGGAAAAATATGATTGACATTTCTATTGTATTAAATCTTGAAGAAAAAAAAAGAGTAAAAAAAGTGGGGACACAATTTTTAGTCAAACGAGGAATTTTACAATTTTAAGTTGCCATTTGAAACAAAACTCTTTCTTCGTGATCTAAGGGTCAGTTGTTCGCTTCACTTATTTAATTTATATTGGGTACAAATTATTTTAAATAAAGAAATAAAAATGACCTCAGATGCAGAAAAAGACTTAAAAAAGTTTCAATTTCATTTTTTTCCAAGGTAATGATATTTCTATTAATAATAAATTATTATTTTGTTTTGAAAGCATTACTTAAGTACTATAAGTGATTAAGTGAGTGTATGAGGTCTGAATAAAGGATTGGTCAAATGGAGATGCAATGTAACCCCAAAACGTTATTAAGATGGCAAGATCAAAAACAGAGCCCCTCTCTCCCTCCCCCCATTTAAAAAAATTTTGAGACAGAAAAATAGGTCTACAGAAAACTATATTAAGTCAACTCGTATATAGAATATATAAAGAAGGTTGTTATATGAGCGAATTACATCCAATATGTAACTAATTTCGTGATTAAGCTATTTTGATGGTTCGTTTCGGTTGTCTTATGTTCTCTAAAGAGTCTTTTATAATCCAAAATCAAGTCTAAGCCAAGATGTTTTTTTTTTTTTTTTTTTTTTTAAGAATAAAGATGTTTCTCATCTCTCTTTTTTCTCAATTTAATGAGCCTATTATAAATATCAAAAAAAAAACTAATTTGCATCATATATTGGTAAATTTCATTTTAAGTAGCTTAATTTGTCATCATCATTCATCATTTGTAAAGTGGTACTCGTATAATAAATTCGGAGGTCTCCTTTCGAAAATCATGTAAGAGATTTATTGTTGTTTGAAAATCATCAATTATTTCAAACAAAAACCTATCAGAGATTTATATTTTAAAATAGTTTCTTTTTGATACTCAATTTAGGAGATTCTAGAGCTTTTAATTGTCAAAACTATTATAATTTTTCTCTTTCTAGAATTTCATGAGAGAGGGTGAAGAGAGTTGGAAGTTCTCTCACTCCCAAAGCTGGGAATTGGCAATAGAGTCAAATTCTGGCGGTACTGTAGGCCGTTTAGATATTATCATTGAAATTTTAATAACCAAGCCTAGAAGGAAATATAAATATCTGTATTTCATGATAAAACATTTATATATACTGTTTTACAAAAAATTTATTTAAACAAAGCCCTGATGCAAAAACTCGAAATGTTATAATGTGTGTACATTCGTATGCCAGATAAGAGTTCTTTGAAAAAATTTAATTGCGAAAAGTTTCTCCTGCTAAGCCACCAAGAAAACTTCTAATATCAAACATTTACAAAAAGTCCAATGTGTCAATAATAATGCCAACATGCTAATTTTAATTGTACTTGGGCAACTAGCTCCGAGGAAGGATGCTCGAAACTTCAAAGGTAAGCCAAATGTAATTCGAGGAATGTTCAGGGATTACATTCAAAACCTAGTGATAGTAAAAGGAGACTATAGAGCTATAGAGTTTAAACTAATAAATTATTTTTATTGATAATCCACCTTTATTTATTTATATCAATTGGTTTAAATAAATTTTTATCGGATTGTCTGAGATTCGAAGACATATATCCCATGCCTTTTATTAATATTGACAATGTCAACTTAAACTCTCGGCCAAAGGATGAGGGTTATTATTTTAATTATTCCCATATTAATTTTTTAAAGTGCCCCAGCCAACCTCAATACGCCTTTTTAACTAACGGTCTCTTCGACGCTTGAGGCCAGATTTATTTAAATTAATTGATAGGCATTATAATTTAAATAAATTTTAATGTTCAGGACGGGAAGCGAACCAGTGACTCTTAGATCTTAGCGCTACCTCTACCTCTGGACCAAAGGACAGTGGCTAAACCCCTCTGTCTTATAATATAAGCAGAAAAAGATCTAAGCGCTGACTCGTCATAGAAGGTCTCTCTCCTATTTTCTCTTTCATTGAGCTTCAACTTCATTTACTGACATTTATAGTTCACTTCGTGTTCCAAAATAAAATTTTGCATTCATTTTTTTTTTTAATTACTCTCTGCAATTATGAATATTATAATAATAGTAATAATTATTTTTTTGCAATATTTTAATTAAAGTTAGCAGTAGAGCATTGCAAAAAGTTGTTGCTTGTTAATAATGATTAGCCTCTTTTTTTTTATTTATTTTTGAATAAAGACAGGGTGACCGAGGCGAGGAACAAAAACAATGAATGTCCTCCGAAGAGGGACAAAACAGCGACTTGTTTTCTAGCTTCTTATCCATTGCCCTTTTTGTGGCACCCCTGGTGGTCCTTTAGAACAAATTGCTTGAGATCTGATAAATCTCTCTTTCTCTCGGAGATTTCAACAGCAGATGAGGAAGGAGGATAATGACGAAATGTGACGTCAGCTGGACCAAGGGCAACACAAACCAAACCACGAGATAACCTACTTATGCTCTATTTCTCGGCACAATAATATTTAGACTTACAAGTTTTTTTTTTCAAGTTTGCACAACTAATAGATAGGAAAAGAATCATTAGAATTTTTTAGAAAAGATAATCATAGATAGATCATAGGTAAATTTGACTTTTTTATTAAAATATAAAAATATTTTTTAAATTAAAAATTCACTTTAAAAACTGGTGTGACTAAGCACATCATATTTTTCTTCTCCCTTAATTAAATTTCCTGCCATTTTTTAAGCATAAATAAAAGAAAAAAGTAAATACTCTATTTCCTCTGAAGATTTCGGGGAGCATACAAGCACACTAATTTCAGAGTGGTAAATGTGTCCTAATATTACCATATATAAAAGCATAATATGGCAAACGAAGGCGAGGCGAGAATATTTTAGATCTATAGTTTCATTGTTAAAGAATTCCCTGATACAAATTTTTAGTGAATAGTCGAGTAGAGAGGTGAAAGACCTCTTCCTCCCAAAAAGAAGTGGCCACTAAGAGCTAGAAACCGGCGATAGGGTTTGGCGTGTGCCTTCATTGAATTCAGGATTAACCAACCGGGGAATATTTTTTGCTAGGACTTGAGGTTTTTTTTAAAACATATATTTGGATTTCGTTGGAATTTGGACAATTTTTCTTTATATTAAAAAATTTTGGAATTTATTCAATAATTGAGAATCGAAAATCCTTTGGCCAATAACAAACACTAGTGAAAATCGTTAGTTAAAATTTTTTTTTAATCATCAGCAAAAATTTAGTTCAATAAAATAAAATAGTCAACTCATCTATTCCAACCATCGCTCACCACATCGCCTGATATTTAAATTCTGCTGAAGTGAAAAATAGAAAATTTTTGCCTGGCCTGATTGGATCACGCCATACACAATCTGCCAGAGAGAGAATAAATATATATTAATATTTCCATTCAAAATGATTATCTAACAAACAAAGCAAATATAACCTAAATATAAAATAGATATCCTAAATTCAATTCTTTTAAATTTTTAATTAATGAAAATTAATTAAATAAATAAGAACGTAGTCTAAATAGTCTCAAAATGTCAAAAAAGACTTTAAAAAATCACATCACACAACTTTCTCTTAGCTGATTAGATGAAATAAGATAATATGATCTGCTGTGACCAGCTCTTTATGGTAGGATATCAGTTCCAAAGTGATAAATAGTTGTAACAATTTTTTCATTACAAATTTATTTCTAGAAAAATATTTATAATTATAAAAAAAATTAAATCTCATTAATTAACAAACATTGGATTAAAAAATATTTATATTTTGTTAGCATGGCAACGAGTTTGCTTATCTTTTCTATGGTTTTCTTAAATTGAAGGTTCCACACTATTTTGAATTGCCCTGTCCCTTGGGGCTGAAGTAAAGGTAAAAGTCTTGCTTCACGTACCAAAGGTCAATGGTTCGCTTTCCGTCCTGAGCGACAAAAATTTATTTAAATTATATTGGCTACCATTTGGTATAAATAAATAGGGATGGAATCTAAAGGCCTCAAATGCCGAAAGACTTAAAAAAAAAAAAAAACTTTAGAGTTGGAAAGTGATTAATATATATAACATGTTATCTAGAATATATAAATTGCTTGGGTTCGAGTCCAGCTTGGCGCAATTATTTCCAACTCTTCCAAAAGTCTCCTCCTGGGAAGGAAAGTGGGAGATAATCTCACCCCCAGAAGCCCAAGTGGTATCACTATGGGCCATTACTGGCCTAAATGAGTCTCCCCAAAGGAGGGCGGCAACCACTTCAACGTAAGATTTCCTAATTGATTATATGTAGAGCCAATTTAATCAAATTCGTCAGAATAGTTTAAGTGAAATTCACCAATAAAATAAAAAATCATTAAAGTACTAGTACTGTTAGCCGATTTTATTCAAAAGTTTCGAAGCGCAAGCGGGTTATATATAAAAATTCAGTCTCGAGTAGCTTTTCGTTTTTGAGAAATCTTGTTTATTCAGGCAGATACGCATTTTTTGGACTCAGAGGGCTTCAAAATGTGTACTCCCGTTGAAATCTTGACATTGATTTTTTTGCGATTGCAATACTTTCCCCTTTCCCTAAACTACATATTATATATATAGGTAAGAGAAAGTAAATAAAATATTAGATAATTATGGAATTCTTAAAATTTCAAATAAAAAGATACGATTTTGGATTGGAAAATGATAAATACCTTAGTAGCTACAAATTTAATCTAATTTATAATATGTATAGATTCTTTTATAAAAATTGTTTGTGTAGTTTATGAGAATATAATCGAAAACCTAAAAACACCAAATATATCACATTAATTACTTCTTGTGATTATTAGTGGAGCAATATTAGTGGCAATATTTTTTAAGTTTATTTAAATTTGACATGATTTAAATTGTTTGTTTTGTTTTGTTCTAAGGGTCAAGTGGTTCACTTCCCATCCTGAACAAAAAAAATGTATTTAAATTGTCTAGCAATTAATTTAAATAAATTAGACCATGGACGCGAAAAATATTTTTGACAATTTTTAAAATTATAATAATTTCTCCTTTATGTATAGAAGTGTTTAAATCGTCCATTTTTGTAGCTACTAATATAGACTATAAAAAAGTATCGTGACATTTTTTCCTTCTAATCTAACAAAAACAAGGACTTAGTCTAATTAATAGTGAATTTCGAAATGATAAAGTTGGCCATTGTAAATACAAACAAACTGATTAGATAAGGGAGTGTATTAATCAAACGAATGAGATGTGGCAAGAGAGCTAGCTGGCTGGAGGGTAGGTTGGCTGGTAAGTTGTTAGGTAGGTAGGTTGCCTGAGGGTGCCACTCCCACCCCGGTAGACTGGCCTGACCTCGTCAAGACCAGCCGACCAGCCTTTTCCCCGATGGTGCAACCTCGAGTCCTCCAATGGCAATGGCAGTCTGCACGCAACGTATATAACGCTGAGAAAGTCCGGGGTCCTTGGTTCGAACCCCACCTCTCCCTCCACTCCCCCGCATTCATGACTGACGCCGCCATATCAATGTTCTTATCTCTCTCTCTCTCTCTCTCTTTTTATTTATTCCAACGCCATTGCTCATTATTTATTAACGCTTCTGTTTTATTTACAAACCAAAACAAGTTCAATTAAAAAGAAAAGTAAAAAAAAGGATCGCCGATAGCTGCCTAGAGGTCGGAACAGATCAAATCTAATTGTTCTTTGCTACCAAGTTATAAAATAATTATATGCTCTCTGAAGATTTAATATTTGGGTTTCGGGTGGGTCTAACAAAAAAGAAATAAAAATTTAAACGCATTATTATAATAAAATAGTCCTGCCCCTTAGAGAAGATTTTTGTTCAATGATCCAAGGGACACTAGTTAGCTTCCTGACATAAAAGTTAAATTTAATATAATTGGGTTCCAATTAATTTAAATAAATATGGACAATAATGGTTATCGATAAAATAAAATATAAAATTTATAATCGTTTAGAGAGCAACATTACAAGTCTCAAACTTTTTATAATTTCAATGGATTCAAATTCTTTATGGAATTGATATTTCTCACTAACGTTTGCTCCCTTCTGATGACTATCTTCAAAAAAGCTAGTGTCAAAGATCAATCCTATAAAGAATTTGAATCTATCGAAGTTCATACCTTAACCAGAAAATTTAGATATATGGAGTA
The DNA here is from genome assembly GCA_010014785.2 of Anisolabis maritima. NCBI lineage: Eukaryota > Metazoa > Arthropoda > Insecta > Dermaptera > Anisolabididae > Anisolabis > Anisolabis maritima. The sequence continues at coordinate 19,064 of JAAAKE020136347.1, forward strand.
TGCATAGATAGCATGGCCTCCAATGTCGAAATAAGTAAATAGTTTGTCATTTCAAACTTTTCCTTTAAACTCATAAATGGAAAATGTGCTGGGAAGTGTTTGGGAGTCAAATCAATGTTCTTATTTGGTCCCCCCTCCACTTTCTAACATCGAGTTAATCATAATTTCTAAAATGACGGATGGCTCTAGTAATTAATTTGAGTTAGAGACGGGATTCCCGGACGAAGCCAAGTGAAAAATAAAAACAAACATTTCTTGTTGCCGATGTTTCGTAAGCCTGTCACGCACTTTCTCAGGATTAAAAAGTAATTATTTATTTTTGGCCATTCTAGCACTCATTTGAAAGTTTGTTTGCAATAAAATATGTAAATAGTGACTATTTGTTAGCTCTGAGGAAGTACATGACAGGCATACGAAACGTCGGCAACGAGAGCATATTTGTTTTGAAAAATAATACCTGGCTATATCCGGGAATCCAATCCCTAACACAAAATAATTTCTGAAAATTTTTTTCATTGATAGAATCATCCAAAGCCAGGAGAGAAGCGAGGCAGGCTGTGCTCTTTTTTATTCATCTTTATTCCTGAATGTCCGTTCAGTCATATAGCTGCAGTTACAACAATATTTATAATTATACAATACAATATATAGCATTTATTCTAAGTGGAATAATTTGATCTGAAGAGAATTTTCATGTTTTTATTTAATACTGTCAAGGAATAAATATCTCCTTTGCTTGAGAACTTAGATAATATTTTCATTAGAAAGGATAAATACTTTGCTCGGGTGAATACCTACGTCGGATATATTCCCTGAAGTGGTTAATGCCTGTGTCTATTATTTGGGTCTCGGCTGCTACTAATTGGGCCCTTTATGACGCATCGTAAAGTGCGCCCCCTCTGGCCCTTGGCGTTCGGTATATGGAGGTTTCACGGAAAAACCGTCATGTCCGCATCACGAATAGCAATCGGATGAACCACACTCGAATGGGAGGAAGGAATACCGGACTCTCTGATTGCTGAGTCAATCAATTCCAGAGAGTGCACTGGAAATGCTATTTTCTCGGGAAATGTAGAATAGAATATTATCTCTAGAAATGGCCTAACACGCAATTTATTTAAAAGGAGAGGAATCATAGAATCTGGCTATTTTATGAGACAAATTTAATTAATTTCTTCAAAGCTTAAATGAGTGTATTTTTTTGTTTGTTGTCATCAGTGTATTTGTAAATAATTTAAGTAAAGGTTTTTTACTTCCAAGCAGAGCTCTTCTCCATTAAATTAAATTAAAACCCGGCAATGAATGTGACCTAGTAAGTATATAAAATATAAATTTATGGCTATTGATATCACCATGAAAAGATGAGATACAATCAGTCAAGTGGGATGAAATGAAAACATTTTTTTATTTCGGCTTATAATCGGGATTTTAACGTTCCCTTCTTCAAGGAGTGATAAGCTATCAAAACAAAATTAAAGTAAACATATAAATATTGTTATAACTATAAATAATAAATAACAATTGTTACATGTTTTCTTTAATTTTGTTTTTATATCAGTCCTGAACAAGTCCTGTTGAGCGGCTGAAACGTCGGTGATAAATAGAAATAAAAATGTTTTTAATTTCATCTTTCTTGGCTGATAGTACTCTATATCTTCCCTTCAAATTAATACCAATATCTATATATTAAGATTTTACTTTCTTTTTCCTAAATATTATATGAAATAAAGTTAGGGAATTGTTCATGTTTTAGTGCATAACAGCATTGCTTATTTTACAGATAAATAGCCTAAACGCTGACAGGGAAATGCCCAAAGAAATCCTTTTTGGCATGCAAGTTTTCTATTAGCGTCAATATCTATAATATATAAACAATACTTTAAGCCTTACGTAGAGCTTTTACCTATTTAAACATGTGAAATAAATGACCCTTAGGGTGACCAACCAAACTCCTCTGGGGAGTTTTGTACCGTTTTTTCACCATACTCCCAAAGTACTCCTTTGCATTTCTTTTAACTTAACTTTTAAGTTAGCTTTTAAATTCAGCATAAAAAAGATGACAGATTGAGATTGAGTATCATCTTCCCCTCAAAAGCCTAAATTTGTTCCAATTTTATATCAAATTTCTCGGTTATTAAATATAAATAAACACCGTATAAGGAGAAAGAATTGCAATTGAGGAGGATGATATCGATATGAATTTCTTCTTTGCGCATGTCTTTTCTCATAATTTTAATAACATAGATATATTATAAAATTTATAATTTTTTGGATTGTTGCAACCGCCGTGGAATTCCATCCTTTTGAACAAAAAATAGTCACCTTACTTAACAGAAATTAATAATATAAGGAAAATATTATAAGTTTTATTTATTTTGTTAAGGATGCCCTGAACTTCAAAAGTTTCAGAGAGTCATAGAAATCAGAGAATCAGAAGAGATAGAAGACTATATGATTTAAGATTTCAAGCAGAGGATGCGGGTGGGCGGTTATTTTCAAATAAGTAAAAATTAGTGATGAGCACGGTTCTAATTGGTCACCTATTTGGCAATTAGAAGAGGAAAAGAAGAGGTGTGTAGGGGGTAGTGGTAGGAATTTGTGAAATTTCTGGGTAGTAATCTGGCGGGCGCATTACGCCCTGAGGCGCTCCCGCCCTGGCGCCAGACTCAGAGCCTTGAAGCCCCGAGAAAGAAGCCGCTCAGGGGAACGAGAGAGGGGGGAGGGCACAGAACCCACTCTCCCCCAACTTCTTTTTCTCTTTCGATTAGCAATCAATCAAAAACAGATCTTTTTCCTTCTTTCTTTTTTTTTATTAGGGGGAGAATTTTTAATTTTATGAATGGTTTTAATTATAAATGGAAGAACAGCAGAGGAAAGGACGAAATCAAAAAATTATTTTGAAAAAAAAAATTTACATAGGGGTATCAAAATTCGACTTTTTTCCTTGCTCTTATGGACATGATGTTTTTCCAGGAGCCTCAGGTCCATGAAGTAGGAGAGAGAGAGAAAGATCAAATCCCGTTAGAGACAGATCTTCAAAAGGAATGACCTTCCTTAAAAAAAAAGAAAAAACACTTATTGCAGATTTTAATTTTATTATTAATCTTTTAGCGTTCAAATATTGAATCTCTGAGAAAAGATGTGAGAATCCATCAAAAAAATATGTGGCAAAAAAGTCAGGGCAAAATCACAAAATGTTACAATGAAAACCTTCATCTTTACAGATCACTTTATTTTACTTTTTTGGACATTTAAGTGGACAGTTAGTTACCAAAAAAAGTCACAAAATATCCTAAATGCAACGTTTCATTGGGAATGATTTTTTTTAGGTACATTTTTTTAAATCATTTAAGTGAATATGAGGAGAGGTATTTTTCTCTCAAGTACTGTTTAGAATATATTTTTTTCTTGAAAAAGACCAAATGTAGTATTCTTGGCTCTGAAATAAGAATTCTGATGGTACCTTTTATTTATATTAAAAAATCATATTGAATTAATATTTTTGAGTTTTTACATCAATGGATTCAAAAAAATTTCCTGTTAACAAATTAAAAAATAGATGAGACCTGACAATGGCAAATATAAGTAATAGCTTCAAAAAAGGTAAAATAAATAAAGATTTTATTTCTTCTTCTTTCCATTAAAATCACAACACACTTGATTTCTTTCTTTTTTTTTTATTAAACCATCAGATGCTTCTTCTTCCTCCAAAAGCCCTTCTTTCCATTACTGAAAGCTCCCCCACCCACCACTTTGCCATTTACACGTTTGAAATTTATTTCTCTCTTCCTTTCTCTCACACTCTCTCTCCTCTCTCTTCTATTATTTAGATATATTATTTTTTTAATGGATATTTTCATATTCCATTAATTTTTTTTATAATATGAAATCATAAGTGAATAAAAGATTTTTTTAAAGCTTCCGAGGAGTAATTTTTTTTAATAATATAAAGAATTCGTGCCTTCTAGTTGAAGTTAGAAATATTATAAAATATATCGTATTATTCCAAATTTTTATGATTGAGAAAAAATGTATAATAATAATGGGGTAGTTTATATATGCATGAGTTTTCTTGCGCAAGGAGATTCGAAACGAATGGTTCGAAATGCTCTGAATGTTGAGCATTTTTATTAGCATCGTTGGAAGCCTTCCAACTTTTTCTGGATGATTTATTTGCGATCAGAGTCAGCTTTTGGAGGTTTTCGGATCTTTTCACGCATGTAAGTCAACCTAGCTTAATATAGCATGGGGTGCATGAATTTGTTCGTGTTTGATTGCCGGACGGAGGCCCATCCCTAATTAATTTTTTTTTTAATTTCTCCAGAGCTTTTTTAAAACAGATAACGCATGCGCACTTGTGAAATCTTCTTAGAAATTAACAACTGGAGTGGACCGGTCTAGAGGAGTTTTAGAGAAATTAATCAAAAAATCCATTAGTGATTTGGATTGCCTACCTTCCAGCAATTAAATATTAATTTACACTCGATGGTAAATGCCTAACTAGCCACACAACAAAAATGAATAAAATTTATTCCATTTTTTTTTTTTTTAGAATTTGAATAAAGTCATAAAGTCTAGCTCAAAATGATAATAATAAAACGTATTGTTATCTTATCAATTTTTTTCACACGTTATTTTTATATCAAGAAATCAAAAATAATATATGAAGTGAAAAATAATGGCTTTTTATGAATAAAAAATATCTCAGATGCTTAAAATCATTTATTTTTATGAGGTTTAAACAGATAAATTTCTTCAAAAATTTTACGGTCCTTGAGAAAATTAAAAATGGGTTAAGATGTATGTGAGGGTAAACACCAGATTTTTAATCTCTTAATATATCCTAATCACTCATACATTCATATTGATTGATCTAAATTTAAATATCCATCATACACGTAGCTACTCTATCTCTCTTTCTAAGAAAATATATTCCTTGGGCAATATTGAATTAAAAATAGCATATAAATTTTAAATGATTTTTCATATAAATTTTAATATAATAATAAGTCCAAGTTGCTTATAAATATTCTAAGGAAAAGTAAATTATCGTGATGATAAATAATTAAATGATGATATGAAATAATTCATTGGATCAAAGAGGGGCGTTGATTTTAAAAATTTAATGAATGTAACAGCAGCGATAAAATTAAATAAAGACGTACGTGTGTTCTATTTGCGATTGGGATGGATTAAAAATTTTATTAAATTTTGTATAGACTTGCTCTACTTAGAAATGGATAAGGAAAAACTTAATAAAAATAACTTTATCTAATAGGAAAAATTTACAAAAACATTCTAAGACGTAGTTAATAAAAAAAAAATTTCTACTATTGATCATTCCTATTGGAATATTGAGAGGGGCTGAGAAAGTCAGGTCCACCCTCTAAAAATATTAAATTTAAATGGAATTTCTAATTCTAAGACCCACTTACAAATAAAAGAAAACTAAACCTAAAGAATATACAATAAAAATTTTTAATTGGATAATGGAAGCGGCAATTTTACTGAACAGCCAGGTGGTTGAAATAAAAATTTTTATATCCAGTTGCCGATGTTTCGGGCTTCAGTCATGTTCATCTTCCGTGCTAACAAAATTTTCAAAAGAATATGTAAGGTGTTTCATTTTTATAACATGTTTCGATTGTCTGTATGGCAAACAATCTTGTGTTCCATCACTCGTAAATAAGATTGTTTGCCAAATAGCACATAGAAGGAGGAAGGAAGGAAACATATACGGTTCAAACATGATATAAAAATGAAACACCTAACATCTGCATTCTTATGAGAATTTTGTGGGTGAGCGTGGCGGACAAGAAACGTCGGCTACAGGATATAAAATTTATTTATTTCAATCATCTGGTTGCTCAGCGAGATTCCCGGTTCCATTATCCAATTAAAAATATACAACCGCACAGAAAATATTTCAAAATTCTTTATTTGCCTCCATCCTCTTCCCCATAAAAAGTGCCAATGTTCCTTTTAATGAATTAAATATATAATAAAATGTGGTCATTATTATAAAATTATAGATTAATTCAAATATCGCAAACGATTGTTAGTTTTTGATTGTTATAAAGATTGTTTCTCTTTCATTTTTCTATTTGAATGGATTTATGGATATTTTGAGCATTTTCCTCCCATATCGCTTTTCATTTTCATTCACTTTGAACGTATGAGAGATATGGCAATATCCAGAATTAGCCCTAGGCTATTCACCATTCTTACTAAACATCAATCTAAAATTAATTTCCGAGGGAGGAACCATTCGTTGAGATATTCAAACAAACATTTGGGCACTAAAATTGGCAAAAACTGATTTTCAAAATACATTTAGATCATTTTCGTTTATTTTCTTATAACGTAATTAGCTCAATTTTCATAGAGGGGTTTATAGTAAGCATCCATACAACTACTACAAGCACTATAGTGATAAATTGACGAGATACAGAGATTTTATTCAAATGATAGTTAAGACCTACCTAGAAATGAGAATAAGTAGAAGATAGAAGAGATTAAAGAGAATTTTATATTGCTAATTTATAGAATTTCATTGTTACTTTCAATTTTTAATAAAAATCTTGTTAATATGTTAAAAAGTGGAATTATTCTTATAATAAAGTGTGAACAGAATGTAAAATTATAAGAAGATCTATAGAAATAATACCAGCCATTTTTTGGATCACACTCACATCATTTTATTTGTAAATATTTCGGCCGGCTTAACGCTAGGTCATTTTCAGTTTAAAAATATATATTGACCGGTGTAAATATATAATATATATAATTATTTTAGAGAAGCGGGGGACAATGTTTTTGTAAGGGTCATACTAATTTGATACACATTGATTGACAAACAAATAAATTTTTGTAATGAAGGTGACCTGGTGTTATGCTGATCGAAATATTTACAAATAAAATGATGTGAGAGCGATCCGAAAATCAGCTGGTATTATTTCTCCCAAACTTCCTTCTATGAGTTATTCAACTTACCTTCCAACTATTATATAGAATAATTTTTTTAAATTTTGAACTGTTAGCGTCTTTTATTCAGAAGATTGTCCAAAAATGTATTACAATTTTGCTATTTTTTTATATCAACACAAAATGATTTGTCTTTTTAGTAGCACTCTAGACTGAAATAGAATTGAAGTCGTAGCTAAAACGATCTTGTATAAAGGGTGTAATAAAACAGACCAATAGTTGGAATATAAAATAATTGAATGTTCAATTCTATTCCCTCTTTATTCCAAAAATAATATCTTGTTTTTATCAAGTGTGTTTTTTTCGCGCCTGAGGCCATTTAGACTTATTTATTTATACTAATTAGTAGCCAATATAAATAAATTTTTGCAGCTCTCAACGGAAAATGAATCTGTTTCCTTTGGCGAGACCTCTCTCTTTGTATCAAGAGACAGGGCATCAAATAAGATGAACACTATTTATTTATAAATTTTAATTAAATGCCACAAATAGTTTTTTAAATTAACATTTTTTAATATTTTTACTTTGAAAATTTTATTTCCCGAAAACAAAAGTGAACACTTATCAGACTCTTTGTGTTGGTTTGATAACTAGTTTCATATTGTTACGTGTACTTAAGGGAACTTAATATTTAAAATTAAATATAAAAATATTTAAAGATTTCTACAATTAAATGAATTCCAAATAAAATTTTTAAAACATTCCCAAAAATAAACAAAAGATGGAAATTGGATTGAATTTCAAAATTCATTTGTTGCCATTAAGAAAATACAAAAATAATCATCTGCTTGTTTATAATAAGTTTCTTTTATTTGTTTCTTAAATAGAAAATGAAGTGATTATGTAATGGCTGCCGTAAGCTAATGGCAGCTAATTTCAAGATGTTGCCTCCGGTAAGAACATTCACGCATCATGCACATACACATACACACACATTTATAGTATATGCATGCATGCATCTTATCCAATGCCTACTTAACCTCCTCTCCTGCAATTTAGGACAAACCAATTGACTCTCTTTCTATCTTACAGAAAGAACTTTATGACCAAACTGAAAGAGAGAGAGAACTGGCCAGAATGAATCGTTTATTGTTGATTGCGATTAGCACGCCACCAAAATAAAACAATCCAGAACACTTCACTACTTTCCAAAATTCTATATGATAATGCCTTTTTATAAGTCAAATAAAATACGATATTGATACTTAAGAAACTCTTTGATGGAATTACATCATTGACCCAAAATTTATATATTTATTTTTTCTAATTTATGCTTTTGAATTGACTGATTTACAAATGAATGGTCTGAATAAATTTCAGAGATAAATGAGATCAAGTCCTAAAGTTTATAGATTAACACAAAGTATTATAATTTCAATGTCCTGCCACTCACTTTCTTTAATCGTTTAGTGAGCCAGTCCCGGGACAAATATTTTCAGTCTTTTTAAAGGAGAGTTCATGCACCTAAACACAAAGGCAAATTCTATCCATTTTGTAAAAAAAAAAATAAATAAAAATTAATAAGAAAATAAAAATGTTTTGCAAGAATTTTTCGTTGGGAATGGGTCAAACGGAACTGTCGGATTTTGAAGGAGGGCGTTAATATTCGACAAATATTGGGAAATTTTTTAAATAAAATTAGGATTGGGACCTGAGACCAGGCCTAGTTCTTCTTGCCATAATTTTTCGTATAAAATCTATTATATCTAAATATATCATTTTAATAATAAGAAATTATATAAAAAGTTTAAACTCTTAAATTTCCAAATATCCTGGGAGTCAATGCAACAAAAATTTAAGAAAGGTCTTAATATCTACTTTCCAGTTATTTTGATTTTAAACAAAATACCATGGGTTGCAGAAAATTGTCAGAGTTTGTTTGCTGGAAGGTAGGCAATTAAAATGACTCTGTCCCTTTTTTTTATTTTTTAATTAAATGCGCGAGAGAAACAACAAAATCAAAACAACTGAAAAGTACATATAAGACACCCTTTCGTGAATATTTGGTTCTTGTCTCGATTCTCCTGATATTTGGGAACTAGAAATTACACATAACCAACTCAATTAACAAATTACAAATTTCTTTAAAAAAACCATTAATGGAATTTGTTTCACAGTCTATCTATATGGACTAATAATTCGAAAAGGCAAAAAAAATTCTTAAAAAAGATTTTTATATGTACAGATAAAAATCTCTGGCTTTGTTCTAAAGGACGTTTTTGCAATCTGACATCTGACAAAATGTTCACATTTTTTAATCCTTACATGGAAATATAAAACAATCACAAGGAACTAAATCTGGAGAAAAAAAAGGGGGAGGGAAAGAAGCAATTTATGACATGATTTGGCTAAATCATTTGGCCTAGATTAAAATAAAAACTAAAATTTTGCGATTATCCTTCAAAAGCTGATTGCTTATCAACAACTCCCGTTGTTTATTATGGAATTAAAGTCGTTTCAACTTCCCACAGTAGCCGAGGGGTTAAAGATATTGACATTGTCAGTATTGATAATCTTTAAAGCCAAGGGTGTGGGTTCGGATCCCAGGAAGTACGATGAAAATTTATTTAAATCAAATTGGATACCAATTGATTTAAATAAATAAGCCTGGATCATTTGTATCGTAATCTTGTTTATTATATATCGTTTAAAAGTCTATATGGCCTCAGATGCCGAAAAGACATAAAAAAAACATCGTTTCCTACATCATCTGGATTTTAACTGACCCTGAAGCTGAAGATATCGTTATATAAGTGATGATCGAATGATTATAAAATCCTTGAATATGACGTGCACATATCCCTATGTTTTTATAGCATAACATATGATGATAAAGTCATATGATGATGATGAGGAGGATGGTTAAAATAAAAATAGAAACCAATTTTTTTTTGTTTGTAAATTTAATGACCACCATAACGAACAAACGAACGAACCTAAACCCAAGGCTGGTTTATTTTTCATAAAAAAAAAAAAAAAAAAAAGAGAGAGAGAAGGAAATAAGGGGATGCCCGGAGGCGTCGGCGTCGCAAGCAAGCCACGCTAATATCAGACCGATCGGTCGGTCCGACCGACGGGCCTGTTGTTATTTATCGCCTGACCGATAGAGGGGTGGTGGAGGGAGGGGAGGGGAGGGGCGTCGTCGCTGCCGCCAGCGTAGCCAAGTAGTCTCGATGGCGGGCGTCGGCCTCATTAGCATATGGGATTTAGCCGCCAGCCATTCGCTACGAATTATTATTAACCCATAAAGACAAGAACTGCTGCTGCTGCTTCTGGGTTAGTGAACAAAAAAAATATTTAATAAAAATTTACATCTTTTCAATGAATTTTATTATAATGAGAAACAGAAACGAATAAAAAGAAGCGCTTTTTTTTTTTCTATAAGGGAATTTCCCTTCAGGCGATGATAATAACGAACGAAGAATAAAATTCTTTCAATGAACCAGTTAAGATTCCAAATTTAAAAAAAAAACTTTGACTTTGAAATCACCCAATGAGAAAAAAAATTTATTTAAGAAATAGAAGAGTTCAAACATCAAAGTGAGAAAAGTCCTAGAAAAAAATAAAGAACGATCCCGAACAGGCGATTTAAACATAAAGATGATTTGAACGCCTGACTTGGGGGATGATAGCAATATGAAGGAAAATTCTAAACAATACAATGACAATATGGGGATTCTCGTTAAATTTTTACATTTTACTTGTGTCATTTTATCTCTTTCATAATCTACTTCCATGTTAAGAGGAAATTGTTTATTCAAAATAAATTGATATAAATAATTCCTGTAGCCCACTCGAGAAGGAGTTTAATTAAATCCTGAAAATTTTCAAGATTCTTGGTCTAACGGGGCTGAAAATATAAGCAAAGCAAAATGTGACACATGAAGATATTTTTCACTATCCCTAATTAAAATTCACAATTCAAGTTATGTTTCATTAGAGTGATTTATAACTATATATGGCTATAATAATAAAAAAATACGATGTAGGCCTTTGTATTTAATGAAAATTTCAGCTCACTAAAACAGATATCTTCAAATTAATAAGACACATGTCATTTCACAACACTTCATATACTGTTTATAGGCTAATAGGAATATTTGTTGAATGAGAGGAATTGTTGATTGATTTAAATAATTATTTTGAAAGAGTGGTAGTTTTAAAAACAATGACTATATATCAATAAATCTAATTCTATTTATCTATAAGATATCCCATCAAACAATTATCTTGCACTCTTAATAGGAATGTTCCTCTTTTATTAATACTATGCATAACAAAAATAAGTAGACAACCTTAAAGACTCGCAACAAAATTCAAAGGTGTCTTATATCTCTTATTAATAATATGGATATCTCCGCTACAAAGGGTACATGCATGCTCAGATGCGAAAGCTAAGGAATAAATATTAAATCAAATAAAATAAATAACATGCAAAAACAGGCCTTGAATCGAGAAAGTCATGGATAACTCTGTACACATTTGCAACCAAACAAACCAATACATAAGGGTTATCTCCTACGTTATGTACGAGAGCCTAAGTCTAATGGAATCATTTAGAGAAGTGATAGGGACTCTAGGACCACCAGCGGTAGAGATCTCAATTAGTAACCTAGTTGAGGTTTTAGCCACAGGATCGACAGACAAAAACCTACATACGACTAATGATGCAGCTCTCTACTTTAGACGAATTGTGCAACAAGATATAGAATAATAACGAATCTACAAAGGACCCCCAGAAAATATTGTTGTACAAAGAAAAAATAAAGGTTATGGTCAGCCAACTGAGATCCTTAAAGTCTTACCTTTGTGATAATCTCATGTTTGGTAAGCAAGTATTTAAGAAATAACCTAAAAAATAGCAAATAAGATTTCTCCAATAGATTACAAAGTTCTAGAGGGAAAGAAGATTCTATGGTCAACTCGACCTCAAAGGATTGAACAACATGGAACTTTCAAAAGTAATTATCAAAGAATAAAATACTCAGACTCCAATAATTAGTGAAGTCCTAGAAAGCAGCATGAGGATGAACGACATAAACATGGTTTTTGCAGAAATCACTCCCTGGAGCTTCAAAATGAAATAATAAACTGATAAGAATATATATATATATTTTTTTTCAATTATTTTAATCAATTTTCCTCTTAAATCTTATCTCATAATTCAATATGATGTTACTTTTTCATTTTAATAAAATTTTAAAATATTTTATTTATTTAATAATTAGAGCGTTTTCAAAATATCGCCTGCACCGTTCCCTTATATGCAACCGAACACGCATGCATGTTTTGGTTGTGAGTCTTTAAGGCTTGCCTATTTATTTTTGTCACGTAGAGTAAACTCTATCTAAAAAAAAGTCATTCCATTTTCGATTTTGGGACATTTACAGATGAGCACATATTTGTAACAAGAATCAACTAATTTTAAGATGTAAATTTATGGACCTATGTTGTTATATATTTATAAGCATTTGGCCATGAATAAATTTAAAAAAAAAACATTCCAGTAGAGAGATATTTACCAAAAGTTGACAAAATTGAGATTTATTCGTTTGCCCAACATTAAATTTTTAATAAAATTTTCGTTTTTTTTCCTTTGATAAATTATAATAAATTTATTTTGATTGTTGTTTTAAAATTTTTTTCTTAGAACGAAACGTGTTTTTTATTTTAATTAGAATCTTGATCATCTTCTTATGATTATAAAACAATAAAAAATAATAAATAAAGTAGCACATGGTTACATTTTAACTTATACAGGTAATTAACGTCGGAAGTACGGATCGAGAATCGAATTAACATTTTTCTTTTTTTTTCTTTTATTGTATCAATATTTGTTTTAATAAAAGGATAATAATGATAAAAAGGGGCTGTAAAAAATATGAGTCATTTAAGTATTAAAATGATCATTTTATCTCAACGAGAATCTATCTAAGCGATCAAGTATAGCTACCTGAATATATTGTTTATATTAAAAGAGAAAAACTAAAAATACCTATTATTTTGTATGAAATAAATAAAATTAGTTCTCAATTCAGTGACAATATGAGAGAAATATATATAAAAGGGTTGATGTGAGAAGGTTCCTTATCTATGGAGAGGGAAAATTATGATAAGATTAAAAAAGCCCTGTCCCTTGGTGCAGAGCTAGACGTACCAAAGGTCAGTGGTTCGCTTCCCGTCTCGAGCGACAAAAATTTATTTAAATTATATTGACTACCAATTAATTTAAATAAATAAGGACGGAGTCTAAATGCCCTGCGATGCCGAAAAAGAATTCAAAAAAAAAAAAAAGATTTCAAAAACCTTCGACTATGAAGAGGAGCAAAGGAAGAAAAGAATAAATCGTTATTAGCTCTCGTAACTTGTGGACAACATTTGAGACACATGGGACCTGAGGTGCATTTAAATCTTCCTATTTAGTATTATGGAGTCGCCAAGTAAAAATGGATGAGAATTACTGTCTATGTATATATATGGGCTGGTGCTTTTTAAAATAACGAAAAATACAAAAATATAATTAATTAATGAGAGAAAAATATAGTTAAGACTATCTTGAAGATTAGGTTTGAAGATACATTTTAAATTGAATCAACTACTTGGTAAAGTTTATTCTTCTGGTTTTTATTTCAGCAAATGATTTTATTAATAAATTAATTTAATTAAAATTTTCAAATATTTGTTTCCTAAGCAGGGTTTTTTGAGCGCGTGGCTAAGCCCTAAAGACCATAATGAACAAATTTGTATGATTATAGCAGAGTTGTAGAGAATATAAAGACCACAGTCAAACAAAAAAATTGATTTATTATTTTGTTATTGTAGATAATAATGTGTCATTGTATTTGATTTAAATGGCTTCTGGTTAAGAGCCCAAAAATAAAATTAATTTAAAAAAAAAATGTATTTATTTACAGATGTTTAGGAAAACAGCCAAAAATATTCAATCGAATTTTTTTTTTTTGCATGTTGGATTAATTTTATTATAAAATTTGCATTTATTAATATTAAAGCTG
>JAAAKE020136359.1:0-13872 GCA_010014785.2 Anisolabis maritima
AATATTTGCTCCATCTGATGCTGAGAAATCGTGGTGCCCGATAAATTTTGGGGAGGGAGTCTTTTTTTACCGACTCCTGCGGACTGATTCATTGTAAATTTTAATTGTTTCTTTGCCACTCCTAGAGCTATGAACTTGTAGCCAATGAGTGGTAAGAGATATAAGACAAAATACAAGTTACACACTCACATATGCTCATTAAATTTTTTTGCATTTTTGGAGCCTTTTTGACTTGAAACGTATTTTTTTAAAAATTAGGGAGTTTAATTTTTCAAGATAATACTTTTCCCTTACTATAATATTATATATAATAGTGCGGACAAGTAAAATTGTAGAGAATCCTTTGCCTTCTTTTAATAATTAGTCAATTAAAATGTTTTTCTCATTAGTAAGTTGTCTATTTTTAAATTATTATCACATTTAAATGTTTCTCTTCAAATTAACTCTTCACCCTATTTCAAATAGAATCATTATGCCAAATTTGATATAAAATGATCCATTCTCAAAATTTGGCAGATATATATATTTATTTACATAAGTATACGTATATTTGCATACGTTTTCATTGGTATACGAGTGTATACTATATTAATCAAGAATTTGGTCATGTTTAATATGCGGAGGGGCGCAGGTAGCTAATCCTGGGAAATAATAACTATCTTTCATAAACCTCCCTTGTTTAATCTTTTACATAATAAAAGATAAAAAAAAGTATATAATATTTCGAAAAATATATTTTATAAGGGCAATAGTCAATTGTAAGTAATGGGATAATGAAATTTTGCAATTTTATCCGAGATTTCCAAGCACAATTATGGAGGGGAAGGGGGTAGGGGAGCAAATCGAGCCTGCATTCCCATCTGGTCGAATTGTGCAAATTCCTACTCATTGACTACTCAATCGAATGTTGGGACAATCAACTCGCGTGTAAACAGCTTGTAAAGAGCCAAGGGCATTTGTCAATTGAGCCAACAGTTTAATGGTATTGAACCGCCCCACCCCGCATTTTAGAGCCTGCCGTTTTATTATAAAATTTCACTTCTATCCAGTTAATTAAATTATAACAGTCACTAAATTATTTATTGCCAGAATTGAGCTTTATGATTTGCCATTGATTGCCATATTCAAAAAATTAATACGTTTTTTTTTTTATTGAAATCAATTTTTTATCAATAGATTTTTTTTTTTTTTTTTGTTAAAAATGAATGCATAATGTAGATGTCATGTTTGTCTGTCTGTCTACAAAGTGAAATTTAGTATGTGAAAATTCGCCTGAAACTTTTTTTTATCAATAACTTATATTAATTTAGAGAAAATATATGATTTTTTTTTAGAAAAATGAAGAAAAGACGTTTTATTGTCGCTCACTGGTGTCCTCCATTTATTATTTTGTTTTTATTTCTCTTCTCTTTTTAAATCACAGTTGAAGCCTAATTAAATTAAAAATAATTTATGAATATCTGCTGGTTGAAAACAAGTAATCATGTATATTAAAATACTAAATATAATATAATTATTTATTGAATTCAGATCCTCCTCGTTAATGATCATTCACAGTAGGAGAAGCTAAAATAAATAATGCTTCCTCCCTATTCCTTAAAAAATTATATTAATACTAAATAATATAAAGTGACCAACTCCTTTGAGAGTTGCTTTTTCATGAACCCCTCCTTTGAAATACCGTAGTACTCCTTTGCATTCCTTTGTACCTACTCAGAACGACATTATTATAAAACACACCATAAAAAAGATTGAATTAGAATATAATGTTAAGTCTTTGAAAGTTGGTCCTTGTGTTTCACTTCCCTTCAAATCATATTGTTAAAATTATATATCAGAAAAGAAGAGAGATTTGAGCGGAGCTTAAACGAAAGGAGGGGAGGGACACTACTCGCACTCACATTGCGAAACTAACCTAAATTTTTAACAATGTTACTATATTTCAGAGACTTCATGGCATTTTAAATTAAACTTCTCAGTTATTAAAATGGAAATAAACTTAATTTATTTTAAATTCGTTATCAAATTACGCCGTATAATAAGAAAGAATTGCAACAGACACAAAACAAGGAGAGAATTCTTTCCCTCTATTCATTTCTTTTCTAATAATTTTAATAATATAAAGGTATATTATAAAATTTATGTTTAAAATTTAATTTTTTTGATTGTCAAATCATCAGCGGGATTATATGGGTACTCCTTTTAGGAAAAAAAATTAGTTGGTTAATAGTCCTAAATCACAACCTTTTCTTCATAATTTGAATTTGATTAAGTCAAAGACTTAAGGAATTAGAAAGTTTTTAATATAAATAATAATTTTGGACTTGCGTAATTCGAAGATTATTCATAAAATTCAAATTAATTATGTAACAGTTTAAAAAAATTATTTTTACCATTATTAAAGTTAATATAAAATAATTTGATCAGGGATCGGCAAATATGCCATCTATGTTACAATGTTATTCAACTTGGTTTTGGTTATTTATTATATCAAAATGGTCTGCTTCAAAATTTGATATTAATCTCACTTTTAGGTAAAACTTAATTGAAGAGTAAACGCGTGCTCTCTATAATGAAATGTATTTTTTTTACTTCCCTTCAATACAGAGTGCCGTTCTTTGTGCCGTGAGTTGCCGTCCCTGATCTAGAGTATAAAACTACTATATATATATTTTTTAATATACAGGTGGAAGTCCTAGACTTGCGACGGAGTTTTTTTCCAAGTCCTAAGTAGAAGACTATTTGTTTTCTCTTGTCATATTATTATAAATCAGGTTTCTATTTAAAATATTTATTAGCATGTAAAGTTGGCTAATTTTAGTTTGTAGATTAAATGCTACGTTGCGATGAGGACACCAAAGCAATGCATTGGCGGGAAAGTTAATGAGATTTTAATTTTCAGCGGTCGAAAGTTGAAGACGCTTATTATAATCAAAGGATAGGAGCAGAAACTTGATTTTTTAAAACGAAAAATTGTGTTATATTTTTTATAATATTAGGTATTCCTCATATTTATACAAAACGTTACAAACGTAGTAAACTTTAGCTATATGAATTGTGTGAGAATACATAAATTTCAAACAAAGTCCCAAAAACTAATTGAAGGGAAGCTGGCCCTTGTCTTCCTCATTGAGTTCTTTTTAGAAAATTAATTTCTCTCTCGCTCTCGCTTCTTTCCCATTTATTTTTCTTCTAATAACAATAACATTTCCTCTTTGTCTCTTTTTTCTAAATAACCATTTAAGAGGCCGAGTGGAATATCTAAATAAATAAGATCTTCAAATATTTCGCTGCCCACAAGTTTTTTTATAGCGATGAAAAAAAATGTGATTTACGGCTTTTTCGTGTCCCTAAATAGACATCAACTGATTCAGCAGATGTTACCCTCCTTGAAACATATGTTTCAGATGAAAATTCTTCTTCTGGCATTTGATCGACTTTTGCAAAAAATTAAACTTGAGCTATGTATCTTTATAGTAAGTTTAACAAAATCACCATCCTTTCTCTCTACCAAGAAAATATATATATATATATATATATTTTTTTTTTTAATGGAATTAAATTTAATAAAAAATTTAATTTAATTTTTAACTTGCCTCTAAAACAGGGAAGATTTTGTATCTTTATTTTCTTTCTTAATTTTCTAGTCCCAGAGAAACAAGAAGCGGCAATAAAAATATGTCCATAAGCGGGAATATGAACATTTTAAGGGTTCTCTCGGTATATTCTAATTTTAAAATATAACATTATTTATTCAATTGGATGTTTATAAACTTTATAAATCATAACACTCTTTATACTATTACGTCCCATTTACGAGTACATATATGGTTTATTTCATTGTTTTACAAAAATACGTATATTTAAATTAATTATATTTTAATTATCATTACGATATTATAAATAGAGTATGTCAAATTTCAAGATTATACTCCGTTTAATGAAAATTCAGTATTGAGCATGTGGAGACTTGGAGGAGGAATTACAGTCAGCCGACCACTCACAACTTCTTCAATCCAATAAGTATTATAATAATATCTATTATGAAAATTCAAAACAAAATAATATATCATTATAATAACGATATTAACTCTAACCTTGTTATTCTTAAAGGTTGGTAATAAGGAATCTAAGTAATGGGGGAGCTCAGATTCAAATAAGGGAATCGATTGGGATTGGAGGGGGATCCCCTTATCCCATGTCCCCTGGGAAGAATTCTGCTGCCAATGGAGTGTTGATTGGAGGAACAAATGGACTTGTGTCTGGTTGTTGGTGAATGAGAGGCCTGATTGGCGAGATCCCCGAGGTCCCTTGTCCCCTCCACCCAACAAAATGAGGACAAACAAAAGTAGTGTCACTTTCATCGGCCAAGAAATCAAGTCCATACAGCAAAAGCGATCAATCACAAGTCTACAATCAACATCCATTTAGAGAAATTAATTTATTTACTTAAGAGTATATTTCACCTTCAAAAATTTTACATTTCCAAATATATATAAATAAAAATACGTATATATATTGTAGTTTATATATATATATATATATTTATACTCCTAATGGCCAAATAGATATTTTCCAAGATATTTAAATATCGGTTTCACTTTTTATTAAAGATTTAACAAAAACAATAATAAACATTGGACATTTGAAAAACATTAATCGGTTCTCACCCTAATATATGTTTTCATTTATATTCTTTCTGTGCAGCAATTAAGAAAAATCCTACATATTTTTAAATAAAACCATAAATTTACCTTTTATAAAGGCGAGAACATATTGATGCATCAGAAATATTCTAAAAAAATCACCTGTCAATAAACCTTTAAAACAAATTTAGCCTTTTTCCGATTGAAAAAAAAAAAAGAAGAGAATATTACATTTCATTTTAAATAATAATGAAGCTTTCTAAAAGAGAGAGAATTATGCGAAAGAGCATCAATTTTTTATGCATTTTATTTAAACATCTATAAAAAATTATTTAATATTAATTCATTTAATAGGATATTGAAAGTAAAGAATATAAAAAAGCAAAGCAAAAAGTAATTTTATTATTATCCTTTATGCTGACGTTTCATTATTGATTAAGTTCATCTTTAGATTCTGAGTTTATTTTTATATCAACAGCCTTAGAAGATGGCAGACCAAAAAATCAGCTCAGAGGGCAGTAATACAAAGAAAAAAAAGCAATAGCCGTTTTTTTTACATTGATCATTTAATAAAATTAAGACATTTTTTTCATTGAAATTTTGAGATTTCATAAATTAATTTTTCTAAGCTAAATCAATTTTAGTGATCTTCTGTATGAATAGTTGTTATTGTTGTTATTGACATTAATAATTATTATACGTATCTTTTTCTTTCGATGGTAATGTATGAACATATTATTTGATAATGAGCATACATTTGTATATCTATTTTTCTTTTTTGCCCAAATAAAGTTTTTTAAAATTACTTTTTAGAAGACTTACATACTATAGTTTATTTAAAATAACTAGTACTGGCTTCGATTGAGAGACAGGTAGACTGTAGCGTTGTCAGAGTTGTCCGTCACCGACTGGGTTCGCAGCGGGAGAGGGGAGCAGCCGTAGAGATTTTGTGAAAATCTAGCAACTTGGGTGGATACCAGATCGCAATTTTTGTCCATGGCGCGGTCAGATTGATCAGCGGACTGCCACCCTCCTCTCTCTCCACGCCTTCACTCCTGCAATATTAAATAGAATATAGAGGGGGTAAATTTCTCTTTCTGAAATTATATATCTTCTTTATTTAAACTTTTCTATATTTAATCTTCAATTTTTTCTCCTATTTAACTTTTCTTTTTTATTTATACCTTAATTAGGATTTTGGGGGACAGTCCATCTGGAAATACTTTTCCCCATTTACATCTCTGTTACTCTTCTTTTACACGAGTTGTATTTCTTTTTAAATATCTAGATTTACATATTATTTGATTAAAATAATGAAAAATAATTTTATTCAAGGAAATTAACTTTAATTTAATATTTATTATGTAATCTATTTATGTAATATATTTACTTTTTCATCATTATAAAACACAATGATTCAAAGCAGCCGTTTTTATTCAAGAAAACTTCAGGGAACTTTTCGTTATAAAATTTTCTTTATTATAAATGATTCGAGAAATGGATTTTGGCAAATAGGATAATCATAAGATTTAAGCAAGATCCAAAAAAAAATTATTTTGATGACGTCTTTTTAGTGATTCTTATTTTTCGGTGACTATTCTATTTGCCAAGATTCTTTGAATAATTTGTAATAATAACAAGTCACAAATTTTCCAACAAAAATTTCCTGGAGAATTTCTTGAATAAAAACGGCTGCTTTGATCGATCATATTGTTTTTATTGATTGCCTTAATATTTGATTTTTTAATGATTTAATTATTTATTATATTATTTTTATTTATTAAAATATTCGTGATAATTAGAAAAAAGATAACGCATCCTTCACAACTAGCAAGCAATAATTCGTAAATGGGACCAGGTGTTCAGGAAAGCTTCCTTGTGAACAAAACGAGTCACAGGACTCGTCTGCCAAAAACTTTTGTTCATTACATTGATTACTCAAGCAAGTACACAGAAAATTCGCCATCTTCTCGAATAAGAGGCAAACAAACATAACAATAATTATAATTATAGTCTTTTTTATAATTATCAAATTTATACTTTTAGGTTTTTTTTTTAATATAACATTTCCCTGACTAAATTTTCATGTTTACGCGTGTAAATTCTCATCAGCTTTAATAAGCAAACTTGTTTACACATCGTGTTTTCCCAAAGGATATCAGAGATTCTCGTACCTACTTTTACTTTAAAAAAAAAAAAAAACCTTACAAGATAATGCATTTAAAAACCATCTCTGGTATTTATTTCAACTAAAAGAAAAACCACCCCTTTTTTTTTTATCATTTTATTTATTTTTTTAATTCACTCTCGTGATTTAGATTAGATAAAAATTTGAACTTAATGGGAAATGAGATGATGATAATTTTTTATTTATTATATAAAGGCTGATGAAATTTAAAAGAAAATATGATAAATATATTCAATTTATTTTTACTTTCTTTTACTTAAATATGAAATATATAATAGTAAGGAAAGTATTGCAAATTCAAAAAATTTCATTGTCGAAGTTTCAATGGAAATACACATTTTGAACGATTCTGAATCCAAAAAATGGGTGGTCTCTCTGTGAAAAAAATATCTCAAAAGGAAAAAAATGTCAAAGCTCAAATTTGATATTTTTGCTATGTATAGCTATGGCACACGACAGCAAGGTTTTTAATAAAATATGCAAACCGGTACTAGTAATTGATGTACTTTTTTAGCTTTTTCACTTTTCTTAAAATTCGCTCTAACGATTTTGATTAACATTCATATATAACTGATTATAGCGTAAGACCTTTATATTTACACATCGTGTTATACGAAACAAAGAACTAGTGCAAAAGAGTGAGTTAGGTTCCAAAAATTAGAAAAGCATACTATTATATTTTTATAATTAAGAGAAATATATTTATTAAAGTAATTTTCATCAAAAGTATTATATATTAATATGTATTAAATAATGTTTTCTTCGTCATCACTACTAAGCACCATTAACCCAGGGCGTTTTCTTTTTGACAGGATATCATCATCCTCTGAACTTTTTTCAGCATTATCTTAAGTTCTATGCTTGACTTTTACAATAACTCTATTATTTTAGATTGTTTGCTTTTAACTGAAAGACCTTTATAAATTTGTTTATATTGTGCTAAGTTTATACTTCTTTCAATGGATTTATCTAATTCTCAAACCCTGTTTCAGGATGCCACGCTGTATGAGGAGTTTCCATAAATCTCGAACTCGTTAAAGCAAGACCGTGTTATACGGGGTTACCTGTGTTCTTTTAGAATTTGTTTGAACGTTTCGTTTGCGATTTGCCATGTCTGTTGAAATTGAGAGCCAGAAGGCTGGATGATGGACGAGAGGTGTTTTTTTTTAGGGGATCGGTGGGACTTGGGAGAACCGTATCGGATCTGTCCGGAGGTGAAGGATTCCTTCCAATTGGAAATCGTTAAGAGACAGACGGGATCTTGGCCCTTAGGGCTTTAGATCTCCTTTCTCCCTTTCCTTCAATCCTGATGCACACCTTTGTTTAATAGACTGCACTCGATCCTAAACTTGAGAAGATTTAATCAACTAAACAAACTATATATATCAAGTATATAAATAACCAAAACGTCTAAGAAAAGACTGAAAACATCACAAATTTTCTCTTAGAATAAAATTTCTATGAAAACATTTGCCCTTTTTTACAATAATTGCTTCTTTATTAAAATATTATATTAAACAATAAGAAATGGAAAATCTTTTTTTTTTTTTTTAACTTCACTGTAATACAGAGTATATTATTTTTTTCAAAATTTCAAAATTAAATTTCAAAAATAAGGGATAAGTATGTCATCAGACAGTTAAGGTAAAAATCTGTTCCAGCAGAAATGGTCTATATTTTAAATTCAACCCTGAAAAATCAAATTACTCTTCAACTTTAGCGAGACATTCGGTACAAAATTGTTCTATTCATCATTTTGAACAACGTCTGTTGGAATAACTTTTACTTTTTAGGACTTTCTAATAACAAGTTCGTATCTAATAAAGATTCAAATGACGAGTATGAAGTTAATAGTTTGTGAGATATTTGTTCTAACTTCAAATAGCACTTTCTTTTCATCGATTATTTACTTTAAATGAAACTCATCGTTTTCGTTCGCTCGCAGTTGTATTTGCGGTATCTTAGAAAATAAATTTGGGACCTCATAATCGTTCAAAAAGTAGAATTCCTACGAGTGGGTCATCCATGAGAAATATGAAGTATAAACGTAAACAATCCGAGTGACGCACAAGCAACTTGGTAGAGATTTTAATCCTGATTTGTATTCCACATAACGAAAAATGTAAAATTTTATCATTACAAATGGCAAAGTAACCTAGGTCCATTTCTCCATGAATTCTCTTATCTCCAGCTCATGGCATTTGATACTAATTGTTGATATGTGATGATAGGTAGTAAATGATATATTATAACTCGAGCATATGTAATTAATTAAGTCCAACCAGTAGATTTGAATATAAATTAATTCATTTAGTTTTCCAGATAATAAACTTTATTACAGCCTGGATTAAGCCTTGTTCTTTCTGGATGGATGCTTTAATTAATAAATACATCATTCGATACTTATCATTTATAATAATGAATATCTAATTTCATCCATGTTCGTTATCACTACTTTTCAAAGCTTTCTAATTAAAATAATAATAAATTTTTTGATAGGGAAAACAAATGTTTCCAATATTGGAAGAAATGTAATAAATGCTAAATGATTCTACATTAAATGAGTCACACCCGTTACACACAGTTTTATATCAATAATTAAAATTTCTCTTTCAGCATATATTCCATTTCAAGTGTATCTGACTCTAATACGAAAACTACTAATAGTTGTATGAAAATAAGGAAAATGTCTTATTAACATGAAACATGACGAGGATTCCTTCTAATTTTTTTTGAAATTTGCACAGTACAAAATTAACTGTAAACAAAAATAAACTCGAACGAAATCAAATTTGTGAAATATTTTTATAATTGTAGCCTTTTAATATATAAAACGTATTAATATGCACCACATTTTTATTAGAAAAAAGTGATTAATGATTAGAGGATCTATTGTCGGGGATGGGATCATTTGGCTCTGTTGTCGATATTTTGGGAATATTGACTATATAAGAAACTATTTCTTTATGTAACACTAGGAGAATAAAAATAAAGCCGCTGTTACAGTAACAACCTAGTTGAATTCTGATGAAAAAAATGAAATGGAAAGCAAAAAATAAATGCTTTTTAATTCAAAAGCATCAAATGATAAATTTTTAATTAAGACTAGTAAAAAAAAAGGAAACGAAAAAATAAATAAAAACAATCGAATTTCCTTCTTTACCAATGGATATAAAAACTAAAGAATATATACAAGCAATTTTTTAAAGTATTTATCATAAAATGTTTATCGGTGCATATGTTTTTGAAATTGCTTGTATTTGCTGTGGCAAGTAGTTTAACCTCACCCCTACCCCACCACTGCTACAACCATTGAAGGGGGAGAAAGGAGAAAAATGTTGGGTAAATATTTGGCAGGAACCGGAGCAGAAAATAAAAGATTTATTGTAGAATATAAAAGATGGGAAATCAATAAGAAATATCTTGAATGGCCGGAGCAATGGCAACCGAGGCCTTATCAACTATCAGCGAAGAGTGAGTGATGGGGATGGAGGCAAAAGCCCTTCGCGTAATTAGGCCCTTGAAGCACAACCAACTCCTCTTACAATTCCACTTCTTAAACTTTAACTTTATTATATGTTGATGATAATAATAATAATTTAACAATCTAATATTAAACATTTTTATCCATTCACATTTAATGTTTAAAGTATCCTAAGGCATATGTAAATAAGTATATTAATAACCAATACATCACCGAGAGATTTTTCGTTTTTTAATTTTTTATGAGTTAACCTAACCTTTCTTTTAGAAATAAATGTCAAACTCTGCTCGTCTATGATTGCCTCATGACGCGACACTCAATAACCAATTAGCAGCCCTTCATGGCAAACTTTTTCGGATTATAACATTGTATATATAAACAAAACATTTTTTACGTTAATTGCTTAATCAAATCTTGGAGCACCATAGGTTGCAGAAATTAGTTCTTTTTTGTTTGCTCGAAAGTAGGCAATTTAAATGACTAAACTTTTTGTTCCAGAGCTCCTCTAGAGCAGGAATCCATGCGCCCTTGTTGTTAAATCTCCCTTGAAATTAACTACTAAGCATGTGTAGTCCGCTCTAGAGGAGTTCTGAAGCAATTAACCGAAAAATCCACTAGTAAGTTGATGCCCTCTACGGTATATAGACGTCTCAAAATTTTAAATTATCTTTTTTTAGGTGTCCGTGCATTGTCTGATCTTGCTACTTCAAGAGCGACGCGTACAACATTTTGAAAAACACTATTTTTAAGTATTAGTAATAAATTCGCTGTGCCATAGATTCTTTTTACAGTAGCAGAGTATTTCTCAGTAATAGTAAATGGTACATGGTGGCATGAAACAAACCCAGAAGTTTTAGAATTAAAAAAAAAATAATTTAAGTGATGTTTTAATTTTTCTAAATGTCAATACTTTTTAAAATTTAAAATTTTAAAATTTTAATACAGTTATTCATAAATTCTTGAAATCAACAATATTAACAGCGGTTAATTTCTTCACATCATTATCCAAATGTTCCTTGTAGAATTTCATTCTAAACTTCACTAGGACGGTTTTAATTCGGCATTCTCTACCAGCCATTCAACCTGGATTCCGATCCACCGAAACGACCCAAGGCCTGATTGGACATAATTAGTTTTTGTATCATTAGAGGGACTAATTGTCAAGGGACACCTGTAAAAAAACAAAGCTGAAACTTATTCTATCATCTGAATATTTCCGAATTCCTCACCATCCTCTTTTTTTTATTTAATTGTCTAATTAACATGAACCTAAAACGGACAAACTCATTTGCAAAGATAATTTTACCAATAAATCCATTTCTTTTAACTCCAACTCTTTTTTAATATTGATTTATTGTCTACAAAATTTTTACTTAATAAACAAATGAATGAACTGTTCATTTTATATATATTTAGAAACTTTTTTGCATTAACTAATTTATTATTCATTCATCCTTTTTCTTAAACAATAAAGAGTGATAATTAATAAAAAATAATTAGACAAGATGATCTTCTCTTGAATAGCTATTACTTACTAATAATAAAGAAATGCTTGTTCTTTTTTTGTGTTTCAAAGTGGAGGCCCTTAAGCCGTTAATTAAGCACCGTTCATGTGCTCTCTTAAGTATTGATGATCCTTCTTAGAGGGGGGCAAGCCCCATTCATCAATCAGTTGAAGGGGGATGGCGTCCCCCAAGCCTTCAGACCCCACATACGGGCTGTCACTAATCTGCTAGGCATCTTTTGATTGTGGCCTAGGGCCTTAATTGAGCCGGCTAATGTCAAATATTTATTAAACCAAGCAGAAATTAGCAATTTAACGAAATAAATTCTTTTCCAAAGTAATTATTTTATCAAGCGGATATTTTTATTTTTTTTTGTTTAATTATTTATTAGCCAACTGTTAGTCAGAGGGACGAAAACCCTCTAATGGAAGCGTATGTGCTATTAAATGATTCGAAAAGTTTCTATACACCCTATATCAAGCATATCTCTCTCTCTCTCTCTATATATATATATATATGAATGAAATGAATGTATCATCAAATGTACATTCAAATGTAGTCAACCGCTTACCATTTGATTGATCTTACTAATTTATTAAATGGCCTATAGAAAAACTCAAGATAGCAAATTTAATTATATTAAAAAGACAAAGAAATTTGCTATCTTGTGTTTTTATATGGGTCATTTAATAAATTAGTAAGATCAATCTAAAGGTGCGTTTGCCTACATCTGAATGTTACAGATGATAATTACATAATATGTAACTATATTTATGGGACCGGTCCCCTCCCTCTTGCGCGCCTACACTCGTTCCTTTCCTTCACGTAGGAGGTAGAACTTTGTTCAGAGTTTATGAGGTTCAAAAAAATCTTTACTAATTTATTTTATTAATTTTTCCAATTAATTTAATTTATTTCTTGCTTTTAATGTTTTGATTACAATAATATACAAAATTTTATTTTTATACCAAAAGTGATTACATTCTTGTTCGCCCTCGCTCTCTGTTACTTGACTTTATCTAGAGGTGTTATTTTGGTTCCCTATTTTAAATTTCATTCATTTTCCTCTTGCGATTAAAATTAAATTATCTTTTTGAAAATCCCATTAAAACAAAACATTTATTACCCTCGCAATATATATAAATGTTTGCTTTTTGACAAATTCATAAAAATGGGCCAATCCATATTTAACTTTACGTATGTTTTAAAAAAATAGACAATCCGCCAATTACACAAATTAAAATATTTTAGCTCCTTTTCTCTCATAATCAGGCCCAATGGTCTTTTTAATATAAAAAATTTACAATTAAAAACTATCACTTTTTAAATTATTACATCAAAATAAAAGATATTTTATATTACAAGAAGAAATGGAATTAGAGATTATTATTCGATGGTGAATTGGAATTTTACTTAATTTTTGAAATACCGATGTTGGGAATCGGTTGATGAATAAAAATGACTGGTATATATTATTTTTCAGGATTTAGGAAAACTCTTTCAGAATGATGGGTCAAATATCGGGCCGCAAGCACAGTTAGATATTAATATTTATTATTCAAATCATTTAATACTTCAATAATTGCCATTCCCATTACTGAGTAAGCAGATTAGCGAGCAAGATAAGACTAGCTCTCTTACTTGTCTGCCAACGTTTTTATTAATTTATTTTCATCACTCGTTAGTTCTTCCCAAGAACTGGCCTGATATTCCTCTCACTCGAATCAGTGGATGACATGTCGACCCCGCAACTCACGAATAATAACAATAGACAAATAAATTCATAATTAAATTTTAAAAATTCTAATTTAAACTTATATATTTAATTTCAGCCTATTGTTATTTATTATAAAATTAAGGTTATTAAATTTAGAAATAATGTATTAACAATTTAATCTGATAAAAACTTTATAATTATTTTAATTTTTAATTTGTTAGAGAAAGTTGTTTTTTGTTTTTAAAGGACTACTTTTGCGAGCTCAACTGTCCGGAGGGGGGATGGGGGGGGGGGGGGGGGGCGAAAGGGAATGAATGGGAGGACCAGAAAAC
>JAAAKE020136370.1:0-13872 GCA_010014785.2 Anisolabis maritima
TATTTTTTTAAGGTTATTATTCACTTAGGTTCACCATATTACAATTTTTTTGATAATTCACCCGGTTAAATCCCTAACCCCCCTAGTTCTGGAGACAATATATATATATATATATACAATTTCTCTTTACATATAGTATATAGTAGTATGTACTAGTACAATGAATTTTAATAATCTCCTTTTCTGGGCTTAGTCTGATTTTTACAAGAATCGGAAAATTTTTTTGTCAAAATACCTAACTAAAAACGGTCATAATTTTAAAACAATATATTAATAGGATCTTTTAAACTAATCTTTCATCAATTAAAATACCATAGATTTTTGTTTGGGATGGAAGCCTAAATAGTAATTATTTAATCATGCAATTCTGCATTTATCATGTATTTAATATATATATATATATATTAAACAAGTCAGATACAGACATATGTCACATAATATATGAATAACTAATGACGTAATTGTTCAAAGTAGGTGGTGGAGATGTCCACCCTCAAGCAGGGAAAGCTGTTGCCAGTACTTTATTAAAATACTGGAAAAACATAGTATCCTTAGTATCAAATATAATTTTTTATGTGAAATACTCGGTATCAGTACTTTCTAAAAGTACTTGAAATATTCAGTAATGAAATGGAAATACTAGTACTTTTTCATGTAATCATTAATAGTTCTTTTTTAAGGTAAGTTAAAAAGTACTTCAGTGAAAGAGAGGAAATGTTTGAAAGTATTGAATAGCAATTTCCAGTACTTTTAGTATTGAGTAACATAGGATTGAAGGAAGGTGCAAGTTTCTCAAACTTATATGCCCTCTAATGATATTCATCAAGATGGCATTCAACATGATTAAAAAAGCCCGCATCAGTCTTGAACATTTTCAACAACTACGTTGTTTATTGTTTTTATCTCTCTTTTTTCTATTAACAAGATGAGTAAGAACGGCTTAAGTACCTTAAGGAGGCCCCGAACTTAAGTACTTTGTGTAATAATAGATGCCAAATTGATAAAATTATCACACTACAGAATTTTTTATATTTATTATAATTTGTTTGTTAAGTTCAATTTTGTTTATCTATTTTTAGAAGTGTTCTTTGGCTTGGGGGAGATTACCAATATATTTAAAACAGGGTTGTACTAGATTTTTATTTTAGAAAACTAGGATTTTTAACTTCCAGAAAATAAGATTCATCATTCTGATGAGTAGGGGTTACCCAAGCTAAGGTGGGCATTTCTTTTGCTTCCCATAATAATAATCTTCCACACAAAGCTCATTAGCATTCTCATTAGCGTCTATGCTATGACCCCAAACGTTGAGAAAGAAGGAGGAATAATAAAATTGACTAGATAAACGTCCGGTTTGATGATGTGGGCCAAAAGTTGATGTAATTGAGATAAATAAATAATCTTAAATCTATACAACCCAGTACACAATCGTGAATAGTCAAATCATGTTGTTAAGACCATAATTAGTGGTCTTTCTTTATGTAATAAAAGCCAATTTTGATTGATATTTTCTTCCTCTATAGGTAGATTGGTAAAATCATATTATGAATAAAGAATCTTATGTATTTTAACTAAATGCAAGCCATTGTTTGATCCTATTGAGAAAAATAAATAACAAAAAAATAATAATAAGTAATAAGTATATTTAAAAAAAAAATTAATAAATTAATAAGACCTCAATAGAAGAAAAAATAAATAAAATAATGATAATTCACATACCTGATTTTAAGATTTCTCATAAAAAGGGAATATTTTCTAAAAAAAATTTAAATGCCCTGTATCATTTTCATAATAAAATTCTTTTTGAATAAAAAAATTTAATAATTCAAATTTATGATAATAATCAATTACGTATGAATAAATAAAGACCGAAAATAGCTCTTATAATTATATTTTTAATTTAATAAAATTTAAAAACCATGTTGATAAAAACTTAAATAAAAATAATATTTATTAATTAAATTAATATTCAAGGGATTATCAACTTTAGTTTAACTAAAAGTGTGGTAAATATGAATTATAATTTATCCTTTTTAGATATGAAAATTAAATACATTATTTAATTTAATTTTTATATAAGATAAGAAAAATAAGATAATTTTATTATTATTCACCAATAAAGTTAAAATCATTCATATATAATCTAACAAGTAAATGAATTAGTTTTCAATTCTAACAATTCAAATTTAAATCAGCTTCAGTGAGCCAATCAGAGCGCGTTGTTGAGATTGTTAGAGTGTGTGATTTCGGAAAAGTGAAATTTTTGATTTTTGTTATAATATTTCCAAGATTTTCAATAAAATTGTTAATATTATTGGTGTGCTCAAGTGCTATTTAAAAAAAATAATTATAATAACAACAAATAATAAAGAAACAAGAAAACAAGCCGACTTGTAAGATTTGTTTGGAATGATAAATGTAAGTTTAATATCACCTTTATCTAATTATGAAAATGAAAATTACAGTTATAGTTATGATTATGACTAGTTAATTCTTTTTTTTCAGTCTTTTTCGGAGACATTTAGACTCCCTCTTAGGTTATTTCTTTTATTAAAATAATATTTTATTATTATCTTTAATTAAAATAATAGAATAACCTCTCACCTTTCATTATTGATTTATGATAAATATACAGGCAGTGTGTTGAATTGGTTTCTCCTCCCCCCTCCCCTAAAATTATATCTGCCTTTTTCCAAAATAGTATCATGCTGAATAGGACCACATGATCCACCGGACCTAAGATGTTCAGTGCCAAATTGGAAATGCTAATACGAGCCACCTTGGAGCTATAGGGGGGAACATGCAATAAACAATCTTGGCATTAGATAGCTAACCTATACTTGCAGAATATTTTATATATAGACGATATTCACCACCCAAAATTATTAACAGATGATGAGGCATAATCAGCTCGAAATATATGCACAAATAATATTAATGGTGGATAAAAAACGCTGATTAATTCTCCATTCCTCCTCTTAATATCATCCAATATAAAATATATATACTTTATCAGTGTTTTCTTTATTAACTTAAGAAGCTAAATTATAACACTAAATGAGAATTGTGAATGTTAGAAAGATGTATGATCTGACTTGGTGTACCGTAAAAATCCTCACTCACAAAATAATTTATTTTTGTTATTTTAATAAAAATTTTTCACTATTTAAGATCCATAGTGGAATGTAGCTTGCGCCCAAAATATTTAATGTGAATTTTTGTGTATTGAAGATAAAACGTTGATATAAAAATAAAATTTTTAAAAGAAAAAAATTGTATTTTTTTTACGAGATTAATCAAAAACTGCTTTTCGCATAGATAATCAGGTTCTGTATATATTAATTATCACTTTCATAATAGAAAGAAAGGGATTGTTGGATGGTGTTGTGGGTATCATTTGGATTATTTGCTGGCCTCCAGTTGCTTGCATTTTGAGAACAATATGGAAAAAGACAGGAGTCATTTCTAACATTTTGCTGAGACAAGATCCTTTTAATTTTCCTTCATCTAATTACCTTTTTCTCTAAAGAACAATAAATTCTTTCATTTAACCTTTTTCCCGATTCATAGAGGACAAGTTATATGAAATATTTAATTGACATTTCACGATTTTGACGGATGAGCACGAATTATGATCTTTACAACACGATTGGTCTATTTTTACAGTGATGCCCCCAGTGGACGAGT
Organism: Anisolabis maritima; assembly: GCA_010014785.2. Classification (NCBI taxonomy): domain Eukaryota; kingdom Metazoa; phylum Arthropoda; class Insecta; order Dermaptera; family Anisolabididae; genus Anisolabis; species Anisolabis maritima. Next base: position 3,688 of record JAAAKE020136370.1, read on the forward strand.
TTTTTCATACTTCTATTCCAATTTATGTTGATTTAAGATTTAGTTACAAGTTTGGATTTAGCTTGCTGAGACCCTATGCAAGGGATGGCGAACCTTCTTAATTGACTGGGTCATTTTTGATAGCTCATTTTATTAAAAAAAAGTAAAAGTGGGCTACAAATTTACTTACCATATTAATGTTAATGAGAAACTTGCTGTTGGATTTTATCTGCTAATGTTTTAATTCGAGGTTCATAATTTGTATAATAATTTTTAGCTTTACACATGCAGCATTCACATCTGCACCAAGGCGATTTCTAGTGCTTGATTTTATAAGATTCATATGTGAAAATAATTCACATGAATATGAGGAACCAAACAATGTCCGTAGAGCAAGTGCCAGTTGTTTAAAATGAAGTACAAGAATGATGTTTAGCCCTTTCGAGAGATTTGATACTTGACGATTTTATTTCATTTTTTTGTAATTTCTGGTTTATCTCAATAAATTTAGTTTTCCACACTACACTTATTTGGAAATCTATTATTTTCAATTCCAAGTTTCCAAGATCAAGCGAATCGAACTTTGATAGCTTGAGATCTTCAAATTTAATAGTATGTGAGAATTGGATGAATTGTAAGGTAGTATCCAGTTCTCGGAATTGAACAACTCGCTGAAAGTTTGACATTTTCACTTATAGAGTACGTTTTCTTTTTCTTCCGCATTGCTAGTTAAATCCAAATTTGCAATGTTTCTTTAATAATAGGGAATATTTCAGCTTGTTTTCTTCTAGTTCTCTTGAAAAAATGACTCGTGTTTTCTCTAAAGCTTTAATATGCCCAAACATTGATAGTGCAATATTTCACAAAATATAATAAAATGTTGGAAAATAAAAATATTATAAAAAATAAAAAAAGTCAAATCGGTTAAAAAATTAAGAAAAAATGGCTGCATCTAGACGAAAAATTCCTAAATTGTCATCACTGCTTGCCAAGAAGTAATTAAACATTTATAATATCGAATCATGCTACTATTTTAATTTTATGTAAAATAATTTTCTATACCTACCACTGAAGATGGGTTAAACCTGTTTGGTCCTTAAAGCCAAATGCAAGGTCTGAGGCGCTTCCTAGTTGATATAAGTAATAAAATAAAAATTATATTAGAAAATCTAACTTACAATTTAAAACATTTTCTTTCTTGATTTCTCAAAAGCAAAGTCATTAATTGTGTCGTCAAAAGATATGCTATATAACTTGTCGCTTTCTTTCTTATTTTTGACATAGTTGTTTTCAGTTATTTTATTCTCTTTATAAAAAAAAAAAGAAAAATGTTTTCTTGCAGCCGTAATCCGTAGCTTATTTAGCTAATACTTAAATGTGGCACTATTTATTTACTTAAAAATATATTTACTTTTAATACATTCTCAAACCACTTTTTTCATTTTTTCTTGAATTTTTTATTGATTATTAAATTTTATTAAAGAAAATTAGTTGCGGCGTTGTATATTTACACTAGGAGAAGGCAAAGACAGCAAATAGGCTAATAATCACTTTTTAAAATGTTTTGAAAACAAAATTTATTATTTTATCCTCAACCAAAATTGAATGGTCGTATTTAAGCCCAGGGAAAGGAAATCACAAATGTTATATTAATATAATGCGTGTAACAATGCATATAGGGAAAAATGGGGTAAATGGCAGCCCTGGGATTATAGACTCCATTTCCTTTTCTCAAAAGAGACCTCTAGTTGTTCTTGCCATTAAATGGGACATTTGAACATTATGTTTGACAATTTTGTGGAATTATTGAAAATCTCATTCGTAACATTATCATAGATTTTTTACTCATGTATTTTTCTTTATGGCAAAGTCTCATAATGACTGGAAACTTTCCATCAAATAATTTTTTTAATAAAATCATTAATTTTTTGCAAAAAAAAATAAAAAATAAAGTTTTTTATGATTCCATTTGAGCTAGTCCCATCTCATATACACTTATATAAGATATACAAATATTTAACAGTAAATATCTAAAATTTAACAAAAAAGAATTCATTAAAATACAGTGAGCCACACCTATCATCTTTTAATACTTTAAATAATAAGAGAGAAGTAATCAATAATTCTTTTGAAAATCAAGAAAAAACTCTCTGCTCATCCTCTACAACAGCGGTTCCCAACCTGTGGTACATGATAAGTTAGTTCCATTAGTTTAGGCGTATGCCAAATAAAAAAGTAAAGGCGAAAGACATTCTTGTAAATACATTTGTATATTTTATAAAAGTGATACAATTTAATGAAATGGGCTATAAAGGCGTAGTCTATGTAAGTCAAAAAACGTTGGGAAAGACTGCTCTATAATATACGTCTCAAAAGGCAAAAAACTATAAATTACTTGTTTAGTTTATTTTATATAAAAGATAATTTCTTACAAAAATATTTTGAGGTGTCAATAAATAAATTATTATATTATTCAAAAATATTAAATTTTATTTAAAAATTACAAAAAGGTTGGTTTTTATATATATATTTCTTTTTTAGAATTTGTAAATAGGATTTTAGAATTTGTATATATATAAATCACCATTATATTAGTGCCTTAAACCTGCTTGATTTCTCCACTGCAGTGGGCACAACATCCCATTGGTGAGACTCCAACTCCTCCAAGTGCAACTGCTGCTCCCATTACAGCATTGCAAGCAGCTTCTGCCTTTCCAGAAAGTAGCATCGTATTGTTATTTGCCAGCAACTAAAAAAACAAAAATATTTGTTTCTTTTACTTAATAGTAATCAGTGGGTAAGACAGGGCCAAAGTTTTTTACCTCTTAAATAATAATAAAAAAAAAGTTAAGGTAAATAATCCTGTCGGGAAATTCCGGATAAGTTATCTTAGAAAGATGTAATAATTTTTCATTTTTTGAGCATATCACGTAAAACAAAACAAAATTGAAATCTAACTTATGTATTTATTACAAAAAATACTTGAAAATTACGTAGTGTCTTTCCCTGGAACCGAGATCCCGGACGATTTTTAGCTGTGAACTCAATGATATTATCGTATTACAAAGAGTACGGTCAAAATAAAAATAATTAATTGACAGTTCAAATCAAGATATTTCAATGAACATAAAAAACGAAATGCTTGGGATGAGAACACTCAACCGCCTCTGCTGGTCTCTTAGCATATGGTATATGCTTTTTCTTATTCGACAAAGTCCACCATCAAAACCCTCAACCACACTGAAGATAATAAATGTTATATCCTTAAATAAAAGGATGTGAAATAGAATCTGCTGCTTTCATTCTCCTTAATTTCAAAGACAAAAATATTTTTTTTCTTCCTACAAAATAAATAATATATTTTTTCTGGTTGAAAATTCCTCGGAAAATTAAAATAATTAAAAATCGTCTGGGATCACTATTTCCTTTTAAAATAACCTTATATAAAGGACTCTAAGCCCGTTTTGTAAGGTCACCAGACCTTCCCTAACGCCTCTAAAAAACTAATAAAATTAAAAAAAAAAAATTATTGAAATGATGAGTAAATAGAATATTTTTTACTTTCTTTTAGTTGTGATGTACTTTACCAAAAACGTAGATAAAAATTTTTTCTTATATGATCTTTAGTTTTTCTTTTTAAGTGGTTCTTATTCCATTTATATTTATGATTTTATAATCTTTTTACTTATTTTTGTTGAAATTTTGAAATTATTTTTGGTTTTGGGGGCTCCCCCTGAAAACTCGATTGTACTTTAATATTATGAATATTTCAAGATTTTTTTAATTGGATGAATCCGTCTAAAAAATTCATTATTTCCTATAATTAAGTTTAATATTTATGAGTTTTTTCAAAATCAAGATTTTTCTACGAATTGAGATTGCTTGAATCATGAATATTAATTTCCATATTATGTGACTGGAACCTTCCTGTTACTATCTTCACAAAAAGTTACAATCTCTATTCTTTCAAATCCAACCTCAACAAGCACCTTTTAAAGTTCTCACTCACTCTTACTCCTGTTCTTCCTGGTTGCATATGACCATTGGTCATAATAGGTCGGTTGGACCTTAAAAATATTCCACCTTCGAAAAGAAAAGTTAACCCACCACTCGGAAAAAATTAATTAATAATAATAATATAATTATTGATAGTAAAAATAGGTCATAAGAAAGTAAAAAATATTTTATGTTCTTAATAAAATAATTTTTTGTGACTGTATTTTCCAACTGGAAGAAATTGCCCGCTTTGAGACACACATTTATTTATTTATATCTGATTCACATGAATAGAATAAATATCGAAAACCTTATTTTATGTCCTCCTATTACTTCAAATGAATATAGTGTTTTAAAAATTATATAAGTTTTTGTTGCTTTTAAGAAAGGCCTTTACGGCTCAATAATATTCATAAAAGTTCTGACAGTCATTTATATGCATCAATTTTTTCACCGAAAAATCTCTTCATTCATTTTGCTATGCTATATCTTTTATCTTTAAAATTAATAAATACGAACGAGATTCAAATTAATCAAAATTTTCATACATGTTCTGCTATTTTTTCCGCAGTGGTATTCATTTCTAAGTCTTTTAGGTCTGATTCCATTAATTCTTCAGAGATTCCGCCAAGTAGTAATAATTTTAATGTTTGAGCAAGTTTATTATTCTGAGATGAAAGTTCTAAAATATTCGTATTCTTCAATTCTTTTTTCATATTTAAATATCTTGGATCAAAATTATTGTATAAATTTGAGAGAATTCTGAAAAGAAAAATTGATTTTATGTTTTAAAATTAGAAGTTAAATGCATAAATTTTAGAGAAGAAAGAAACATCAAATGGGTAGTCTTTGTAATCAGAGTCGGATCAGAAAAAATCTTCCGATGCAAAATTATTTTTAAGCACAAACTTCTTTAAAAAAAGAACAAAACAAAAATTAATTTGTTATAAGTTTGTTACGACAAAAATTTTTTATTTGGCACTTTAAGGTCAAATCAAAATTCAGTCTAGTTTTAAAATGTCACACTATTAAATAAACATAACAAATTTTTTGGAGAATAAATTAATTTAAGCATTTTTAATCAAATATACCAAAATAGTCAGATTTTTTTGCTATTAAGTATATTTATTCTGCTATTGAATCTACATAATCATTCAATAGTTTTCCTGTATAAACTATGAAATTTTTAGAAAATTCCATTGGAATATAAATCACACTTTGGAAAGAAGGATGCCAACTCAAAAATTGTCAATTTTTAATTATTGTTTGTATTGTAACGCTTTTAGGCTTGTATTTTAATAAATCTATAAAAGACAGTCTCATTCAGGAAGTAATTTTATGTCTATGTTACGCCTAATTTATGTAACTGTCTATTTCACCAATTAGTCAATTTTTTGTCGAATTTCTGAAATTAGCAATGCGGTTGTCGAATTGGTATAATAAGTAAAACTCTGCCTATCAGCACTTGTCACTTTGCGAAATAAGCAAGGCTCATGGTTTTATATTTAAAACTAATCTCCCTTCTGTACAGGTCAGTTCAATTATTATTTAAATATTTTTACTAAACGACATGGAACACCTAAAAACTAGAGGATTCAGGGGGGAGAAGAAGTTAAAACAACCTGCAGGCATTTACACCGGTGCGGATTCAGCGGACCAGGCACTTTCGGTAAAGTATAATTTGGTTTCTTAGATAAAAAAATATTGAAACAACATGTAGGGTCTACTCGGTTCTGGTCTCTGCGAATTAGTCATATGTCGATTTCATGCACTAGGCAGGCAGGGTATTGTTTATTACACAAATTTGCGTTGAAAATTTCAAGAATTAGGCAAAAAATTACCTAATTCTTTAAATATGCAAAAATACAAATTCAGCGTAACATATATATCAGTTAATACCAATCTTTTTACATTTAAGTTTAAATATTAAAATGCTTTTCCTGAAAATGCCATTTTTTGAAATTAGCACACTCTTCTTTCCATATTATATACGTTTGTGATCACCTTTACAAACGTACACAAATTTTGACTTAAGGTAACTAATAAACTTTGTTCGGAAAGTTTTAAATTTGAATATTAATTAAGCATTGAAAAGCTACCTATTTGCTAGATTGTTGTATGAAATAATATTAATATCACCTGTATGTATTAAGAAGTGAGTGTCTAACTTTATTCCTTTCTTCCAACATAAGTTTCAAGGTTTTTTGAAGTTCCGAAGTTTTATTACAAAGAGATGCTTTCCATTTTGCTAATTCCTCGATCATTAAACTTAAAAAAATAAGCAAAATTTGTAATATCACTTGTTTTAATTAATTATTTATAACTTATTAATTTATTATAACGAGTAATGTTTATTAACCTGCTTGCAAGAAATTTACTTCTCCATACTTCACATTGTCCAGCAAGCCATTCTATTTGTTCTTGATGCGTTGAAAGATTTTGAGCAGAATTTAATAAAGCTTTCGCTAATTGTAATTTATCTTCAGTTAAAAGATTGACGCGTGTCTCAATATCTTCACCAACTGCAGCTACGAGTAAATTTCTTAATTCACCGTTTACCTAGAAAAAAATTTAATTAATAATAAATAAGAATAGTCAGTCATAAAACGTCAAAAATTCCAATAAAATTTTTGACGCTTTTGTAAAAAATAAACTCAATTTTGCCAAGTATCTTGGTCAAAAATGCTAACAAAATTTTGCTAAGAGTCACAATTGATTTTTTTTTTTAGAATAAAAAAAATATTTTCTTTTGACAATTCGAGTCGACCTGGGAAGAGAGCATCCCCCCCCCTTTCTCTGTGTATATTGCTCGAAACAATTGCATAGTGCGATATTTTTAAGCTATCACCTTTTCAAATAAACCCATTATTTTTAATTTCTTTAAAGAATTTATCTCAATAAAACACAATTTCTTCACTAAATTGTTCAATATTGGAATTTAATTAATAAAACAATAACGAGAAACAAGATGACTGGCACTAGTTACACTTCAGAATCTCTAAATATAAAACTGTGATTTGTATCTGAATTGTACCTGAAAACCACTCATTCTGTGTCAAACGTATTTAATAAAAATAAACAATAGTTAATTTATTTATTAATCATTCAATGGGTTGTTTGTAAAAATGTATACCTGAGCCTGAAATTTAAGTTGATTTTCTAATTGTTCGTTTTCTTCCTTAAGTTTTTTCACTTCCTCTTCAAGAGCTGATTTATCTAAAGTCATTTCTTTTATAGATCTTACAAGATGTTCTTCTTGTTCTTGATTATCTTGTTCAGATTCTTTCGAGACCATTTTTATAACCACATCATTTAACAGATCTTTTTTAGGTTTTTTTTCATTTGGTATCATTGGATTAACGGCAGCTTTATAAGGTTCATAAGGAACAAATTTAGGTTCTTTAATTTTAAATCCGCCAGAATGTTTGAATTTCTTTCGACAACATGTTGGATTTTGAGGTATTAAATGTAAATTTTTTTTTGGAGGATCGAAATCTTGAGCCACAAGAGGTCCTCTATAAATTAAAGTATCAAGTAAACTTTCTTTTGCTCTGATTGATGCATCTTGAGCTTTAACAAGAATTGAATGATCAATTCCATCTCCTTGGGTTCTAATCGAGGTTGATAAAATTTGTACTAAAAAAAAAAAAAGGAAATTTGTGAATGAAAATTATTCTTTTAAGATTATATAGGAACGTTTCAAAATGACTGTTAAAACTCAACAAAACATTTATAGATATAGTCCATATATATACTTAGACGGGTTTTTTGTTATTAATGAGGAATGAAAACAGAGATTTCTATTAATCACTTTCACACTTTTATTTAGGACATATATCTGTACCTACGTAGCCTTTCTTACTCAGTAGTTATATTTTTGAGGTTATGTAATAAAATAAAATAAATAAAAAATAAATAAATAAAAAATGGGAAGTATCTGCCAAAAATGATTAAAAATATATATATTTATATATACATGAAAATTTACGGCTTCATTCAAATAAATTTAATACTCTATATTATTTTTAAAGTTACTTTCATCAATTTTCTACTTCACCTGATTAACTAGTAAATGTGTTCTTCTCCCGAGAGAAAATTATACTTATAATCAGCAAGAGAAGTTTGTGTGCTTGCTTCAATTGATGATTGGAACATCAAAAGCAAGGAGAGTTGAAGCTTGTTCAAAAATTTCCAATTTTGCTTTTTCGAATTTATGGTATTGTTCTTTGCCTACTTTTTTAAGCATATTTAATGATTAGGAATACAATAAATAAATATATATATATGTTTTTCTTGCTAATTGCTCTTGGTTAATGCTTCCCATGTATATATGTAATATATATTTTATATCCACCTTCTCAAATACTTCTATTTGAACTAATGATGCCTAACTTAAGGTGTGTTAAAATATCTACTTTTTGGGTGAAATGGCATTATATATAAGTCTTTGGATCCACAAATATATATAAATATGTAATGGGTATTCCAGAATAAGTATGAAAGAAAATTCAATGCAGACATTTATTATAAAAAAAAGTGAAGAGAGACAGTAAGGAATTGCTGATTAATGAATGACCGTGGAGAGAAAGACTGAGAAACATAAGAGATTATAGCTTTAGAATGTTTGCTATTTGAAAACACTTAGTCCAAACAAGAGTGACACTTGATAAATGCATTCCTGATTGGTAAAAGTTTTATATTACATTTCTGACCTATTTTCTTCCCCATTGTGGTTAAAGTAGCTTTCCTTTTATAAAAATAATAATTTTATTGCGTAAAATTCGCTATTAGGTACATTTTTCCGAATATTATTAGTCTGTCACTAGTGTTTGGACAAACTATAATTTCTTTGAATATAAAAATAATATTTTGTTTTCGTTCTTTCAAAGGTCTTTACTTTTTAAGGAATGCTAGTTTATGATAATTCAGCAATAAATTAAGATTACAGGTATCATTCCAAAAAATTTAAAGAGGGTCTTGTATTTTGATTCATATGACAATATAATTAAAAATCCATTAATATTATTAAATACTCAATATTTTTGGTTTAACTGTGCCAATCATTTTGTGCTCGAGAAGTTATGTTTTGCAAATAATCCAGGAATTAAACTTAAATCAATATGTATTTAATAATGATAACGAATGTCAAAGCTTCAATTCCTTATTAGTTTTAAAAGATTGATCTTGTCATAGTATTTTTATACTTATAATACTATTAATAAGTCATTAATGAGGTCATATGGATCTAAATATTTGACAAAATTTATACAAAGTTATTTTATTCTCTCTTCATTTTTAATAAGTAAATTACTCAAAAGTCACATCTTGAATTAAAAATATTATTTTTAATATATTATATTGAAAAGTATATTTTTTTTAAATTAAGAAATTGAAATAATATGTTAAAAAGAATGATAATTACCTTCCTCAGCCATTTAATTAAATATTCTTAATTTTGCTTTAAATAATAAATCATATAAAAATATGTAATCATTAAATAAATTTGTTACTGGTGAAATGAAAAAGTTTTGACAAATAAATCTAAATAAACAGCTGACAGTGAAAGGAATGAGAGCAAATGAAAGGCGGCAGATTTAAATGAGAATTTAAACAGGAATAATATCTGAATAAATATGCAAAGTCTAAAAGCTTTTTCACTCAAAAACTACAAAGATCAATAAATGTCTCCACGAATACATCCCCAAACCATTATACAGGATGTTTTCCTATCAGAAAGACTCTGTCAATGACATTGTAATAGCTAGAGAGCAACATCTCTAAAAAAAAAAAGCTAAAATACAATTTGGAAAAAGATTTATAGGGCGTCAGAAGGAAAAAATTTGTAACAGGGTAGACGATAAGACGAGAAAAAATAACATATTAAATTAATAAATTTTTATTGAATAATACACTGATGATGACTTCCTAGAGCCAGAATTCATACATACTCGTATTTTTTTTATACAGATATAATAATTATAGGACTCTAGGACCCGATATTAGTTACTCTTTTCTCCTTTTATTATAGAATCCATAGTCAAATAAAATTAATTCTACACTAAGGTGCAAAAAAAGTGGAACACTTAGAAAAATTTAATTTTTTCAAATAATTTTTAGAATAAACATATTTTACTTAAACTTTTAATACATTGTGTGATTGTAAAAATATTTTTAAACAATTTTAAAATGAAAACAATATATTGGTTTTAA
>JAAAKE020136381.1:0-13870 GCA_010014785.2 Anisolabis maritima
GGTGTTAATTAATTTTTTTTCAATTTTAAATCTTTTTCCGGCTGCCGTGGCCATTTAAACTATAAATTGTACAATTATATTGCAAACCCATGATTTAGGTTCGGATTCAAATTAGCTAAAGAACTCCTGAATGTCTTGTATATCAACAAATATACATCTATAGTATCTAGCCTTAAATCATTGGGGACCATATCTTCCAATTTATAAATATATATATATAAATTACTATAAATTACATTTATTACCCCCCAGTATTGAAAGCTAAATACGGCTGGAAGGATGATAGTTTCGGCTTCGATAGAATAAATTGATGTATTTTTTTCTTTCAGGGTATTTAGACCTGACACATTCCTAAATCTTTCAAATATCTATGTCCATTGTGGTCATTCTTCCTATGTGAAAGTGAATTGTGATTGATGGTGGTGAAATTTGAAACTTACCTATTTTGGGCTCCATTTTATTTGATAGGATAATACAATTTATTTACTGTATTTATCAGCTTAAATTATTTTTACTTACGGTTTTTACATCTAACCTCATGTACGTCGATTCGTTCAACGGGACGAATAACAAATCTGAATAATATTGGAATAAAACTATTTTAGGGAACATATACAATATTCATTTACATAAAGACAATTTATTAACAATACAGTTCTTTAGCTTTCCTGATCTTTCACAAAGTAGTTTATGATATTTTGATAAATTTTACTCTTTTAAATAACAATTTTCCCAACTCTCAAATAATAATCACTTTTTTCAGTCATAAATATATATATTTAGATTATGGAGAATAAAAGTATGGATATTAAAATTATATTTTCTAAATAAATAATTCGCGATAATTATAGCAAAATAGTAAAATTACTTGGTTAAATATAAATGAATTATCTTGTAATTTTATTACTTTACCACTTTTGTTATTAATAAACATGAAATACATGAAAAATACATTGTCAATTGTAAATCCTGAGAGAAGAAAAATTCCCATAAATTAAAAATTTTCAAATTTTTTCAGAGATTATGTTTTAATAGGTTATATTAGGTTGGGTTTAGGTATTGCCATCTTTCTTTGGGAGACTCACTTGGGCGAGTAATGGCTGTGATAACTCTTACGATTCTAGGGGTGATTATCTAGCACTTTCCCACCCCAGGAGAAGACTTCTGACAGAGTTGGAAATAATTGCGGCAAGTCGGACTCGAACCCGAGCTATTTTCATACTCTAGATTCGTAATCCGCAGCTTATCCGTCTTAGCCTCCTCTTATGTTTTAATAAATATATTTAAATTTATTTAACTGCCCGGTTCCTTGGTGCCGAGGTAGAGGTCTCGCCTCACGTCTTACGTACCAAAGGTCATTGGTTCTCTTCCTGTACTGAGCGACAAAAATTTATTTATATTAGGTATGTGAATTAATTCCGTCGATCTGGCGGTCAATTACTCTACTATGTAGTTTCTAACCTCTAATATCTGTAAAAGGCTTAATTTTTTAGTTTTGACATCTATAATATTTAGTTTTGATATCTATAATATTTAGTTGAGTATGTTGGGTATGTAAGAATAACATCGTGTTTATCTGATTCTAAAATGTCGAAATTTGAGCCAACTTCCGGGAAGTTTTCATTTTCTGTTTATATTGGAAGAAAACTGCCGCTGGAGCTCATCGAATATTCGTATGGTATATCGAATATACCTATGGTCAAAGTGCTCCCACCGATAAATTATGCAGAGAATGGTTTTGACGTTTCAAAAGTGATGATTTCAATGTCGATGACAAACTCGTCCAGGTCAGTCGAAGAAGTTCGAGGACGAAGAATTGCAGGCGCTAATCAATGAAGATCCGTGTCAATCGAACATGAACTCGCGCAATTGTTGAATGTTGATCGATCAACTATTTCTGTGCGTTTGGCAGCCAGTGAAAGATTTACAAAGAAGGAAGATGGATGTCATACGAACTGAAAGAAAGCGAAAGAGAGGCGAAAAGCTATGACTGAAATCTTGCTTGCCAGGCAAAAAAAAGGTTTTTGCATCATATTGTGGCTGGAGACGAAAAGTGGATATATTTTGATAATTCCAAACGAAGGGAATGCATTTGCGAACCAAGAAAACTATTCATATCGACACCAAAGCGGAATATTCACGGCAAGAAAGTATTGCTCTGTATATGATGGGACTAGAAAGGTGTAGTAAATCATGAGCTATTAAGACAGGACAGCCATCACAGCACAACTTTACCAACAATTTATCCGTTTAAACAACGCATTGAAGAATAAGCGGCGGCCGAATATGCAAATAGACACCACAAAGTGTCTTCCAGGCCGATAAAGCCATATGTTGGAAATACTGTGAAAGCCCCCTTGGAAGCACTTGGCTGGGACGTTTTACCTCACTCGCTGTATTCATCAGACATTGATCCGTCCGATTATCACTTGTTCAGATCGATGAAACACGGACTTTCGGTCCAGCACTTCAATAATTATGAAGAAATAGAGAAATGGCTCAATAAAGGACGAGTCGTTTTTCCGTCACGGAATACACAACTTCCAGATAGATGAGAAAAAATAATAGCAAGGCAAATGGCAAATACTTTGATTAGTGTACTTTTCATGTTTTTTCACATTCAAGTCTTTCTTTGGAAGAAAAAAACAGACGTAATTAATTTACACACCTAATATAAAAAAAATATTTTCAAAATTAAAAACGATTTGAAAAAATGCATTCAATTCATATATTAATGCTATATTAATTGAATAATTTGATAAAATGATAATCATCATTTTTAAAATTATTGCTTTCAAGTTATGTTTATCTATAATTTATATATAATTATTAATAATTTAATTATCTTGATTTGTCCATATTTATTTATAAAAAATGGCCAATTAATTTTGAATGAATGGATAATGATTTTAAATAGATTTATTGTGAATAATTAAAAGTCAAAATCAAATGTTGATTAACTTTTGAATATGCCTCCACCTCGTGGCCGAGAGGTTAGAGATAATGGCACACTTTATTTGAATTTTAAGATTTTATTACTAATTACTGTTTCTATCCATGGACAATTTGAAGATATTATAAAGAATATTAAGTCCAAGGGGGAAAATTTGAAAAATCTTTTAGGGGTCAGTACTTCAGATTCACTTCTATATTTTAGATTCTCTTTTATTTTTATAGCATACATTTATATAATCATTAACATTAGACATGCTTTAACCTGTTTAGGTGCCAAACCTTTAGCCCGTGTGCTGACAGCCGATCACCAGGATGGATTTGCAAGAACAAATGTATCCTTAGGAAGACCTCCACTTCCTGGAGGTTGGAGTCCAGCGTCCGCCACAGAAAGACAGCCCATCCACGGTGCTCATTGTTATCCCTTCTGGGTGGCCAGTTACCTTAATGGAACTCTACTTAGGTCTGACTGTCTCAAGATTCGACCCACATGGATGGGAGATAACAAGTAGGATAACTTTCAACTCAATTAATGACGATTTTAAGATGAAGCCTATTTTGTAGAGTAAGGTGTGGTCAGCATAATCGGTATTTCACCCCTCCTCCTAAAATCAAAGAAAGCCATTTGATATATTTTGTCCTTAATATGGATATAAACGTATTCAAAATTTCACATATGTCTAGATGAGCTTAAATACGCCACTCTTCTCTTCGTTAATTGTCATATTCTATTTACAGAGCTCAACTTGGTCCTATGAAATTAGCTTCTCTATTTATTCCTGGAACTCATAATAGTGGTTGTTATCAGGTAGGTAATATATCTATTCTAGCCATATCCAAACAAACTCTCCTATAAAAAGAGGAATTCTGAAACTTAATGATTTTGTTGAATTTTTAGGGTAGTCTTGGTTTGACTAAACGTCAAAGATTGGCTCGTTATCTGCTTACTCAGGATGTGGACGTGTGGACTCAATTGGTTCATGGTATTCGTTACCTCGACTTTCGAGTGGGATATTACTTGGAGGGTAATCGTTCAAGAAGTCTCGCTCCTGAAGGAGAGAGCAGGTAAGTTGGTCCGAATAGTAGGCTGGGTACGATCTTCCAAATTCATAATTTCAATAATCCTTTGGAGGGCCCTAGTTGAAAGCTAAATATTTTTGTTTCTTTTCCCAACCCGAATGTCCGGATGTCTCAAAATTTTGTCTTTATTTTCTTAACAGTAACTACATAAAAGAATGCAACTTTCGGGACTCTTGCTAATAACCCACCTTATAATTTAATTCTTTTTTTTTTTTTCTTATGCTTATATTCTCTCAAAAATAAAAAAATTTTAATTAATTTAATAATGTATAAAAATTTTTATTTTTTTTATTTTTATTTTTATTTCATTTGGTCAGTATAGGCCCATCTACTGAGGAGTAAGGTACGGTCCATTTATTTCCCGTTTATTTACCTAAGGTGCTTTCGTGTACGGAGACACACAACTCAAATCCAGTCGTCCTCTGGCCATAGCCATCTATCGGCACCCGTGAAATGACTTTATTTCCTAACTCTAACTTCTCCTTCTATATTCATTTCTAGCTAGCTATCTCCTTCTATATCTAATTCCACCCGGCCCCTTTATTCCAACCTATTCTATGCTAGGGAGGATGTCCTATTTTGAGGAGGGACTCTCTCAGCACCGGTGTGTAAGCCTACTCCTTGCTAAGAGTGCATCATTTTACCTAAGGTAAGGAAAACTGAATGATGTGCTATCACATCAGATTTTTTGCGTAAGGTCCCCTAAGTAGCTTTTCTCTATTATCATCTATTACGAGTGTTGCCTTTTATATTTCGGGATTGCGCTAAACTAGTGCTGCTGATGCTTTGACATTTATGACGGTATACGTACTCAGAACGTAATGACATACGAGCGCTATTTGTGTAGTTTACAATAACTTGAAATCATCTCGGCTAAAAATAGAATTAAATCGTGAACATTTTCGAGCGATTATTTTTTACAACTTTAGTCGTGGATTAACCCAACAACATTATATCTATGAACTTAATTCGACTTTTGAGGACCATCAAGGACTACTGTTTATCGATGGTTTGTCGACTTCAATCGTGGGCGAAGTTCGATTAAGGACGAATTTCGTGAACGTCCTCCAAAATCGGTTGTTGTTCCAGAAAACATTGATGCTGTGCGTGAACTGATACTGCAAGATCGTCCTGTGGTTTATCGTGAGATTGAGGTATCCTTGGGCATTAGTGGGACCAACATACATTCAATATTGCATGAACATTTGACCGTCAAAAAGATTTGTTTTTGATATCAAATCCCGAAATATAAAAGGCAACCCTCGTAAAAGAAAAGCGGTTATTCCCGCCGTTGGGCTACAATATATGAATTAAGTTACTACCGCCGTTTGCCCAAACAGCAAAAGACTATATCAGAAAAGTGGGTCCTAGAATTTTTTTGGGGCGGACTAGAAATTAATATATATCAAAGAACATCTAATACATAAATGATATATGAATTTTAATCAAAATCTTTGTAGCGAATTTTGAGAAAATCGAAAAAATCTAAAAAAGTACATCAATAAAGTACTTAGTGCTCTTTGGCCTATTTTATTGAAAAATTTCGAGGCGCATGCAATTAGGGTACCTAGCTTAAATATAAAATTTCAGCCTAGTACATTTTTTTTGTTTTTGAGAAATCTTGTTTACAAACAAACACAGATATTTTACCGAGCCCATTTTTTTAGACTCAAGGGACCTCAAAACGTGTATTTCCTTTAAAATCAATTTTTTGCGATCACAATACTTTCTCACTAAACATTTCATATATAGAGTAAAAGGAAGTAATAAGGTAAAAATGATAAATCTTATCGTTTTTTTAATAAGAAGATTATTTGTGTCATATACCAAGACATTTATTTTCTCTCACTTGCAGATTCTGGGTGAATCACGACGTGATTCGCATTATGCCTCTGGTGCCAATGTTACGTGATGTTCGTCGTTTTATTGATCGTTCAAAGGATGAATTTGTAATTATTGATTTCCATCGATTCCCAGTGGGTTTTGATCAACGTCGGGGAAGACATAGGAAATTATTAGCGTTGATTAAACAAGAACTCGGCGATTGGATTGTTTCTCCACCCGAAAATCGTGCGGCCGTAACTTTGAACCAATTATGGAGTCAACGAAAAAGGATCATTGTTTATTATAATGATAAAGAGGTTGCTCAAGGTATTTTCCCTTTTATTTTCAATATCTTATCTTTTATAAAGAACATAATTTTTTATGATTATAAGTGAGATATAGCTGGCCAGATTAATTGTGTAAGGGTTCGGAGAAAAGAAAAACCAGCCGCTTTTCTCAGGTTCACTTTACATCACTTTGTACGATTCGAATCGTTTCATTGTGTACATCATCAATTAAATATAAAATTAAACATACTTACACTTCGGTTCATAAATCAGGAATTTCCACCAAAACAATACCGTAGATAGGATTTTGGAGGGTAATTTTTCCATATCGATTATCTTTAAGAGGTCGGATTGGCATTAATATCTTTTTCTCGATGTCCCTTTAAGTCAGTCACAACTCCCTAGGCTGCCATAGCTCACACCACCATGAGAACTCCTGTAATTCCCATCATCTTTTCTAGTAACCGATTGTTGTGTTCTATAATATTATAATGAAAAAGGAGAAGATGTGCTGTATGAGTTGTTTTTGGATGGATGACTGTCAGTTTGGAATAAAGGCGAGAAAAAGAAACAACGCTTGGTTTCTTTCCTAATCTTTTATGGCTAAAAGAAGTGATAAGCATCTCTTCCCTTTAAATGTGTTCTGATGAAGGTCGGAAGATGCGATCGCAACCTCGACACGATCTCTTAACAATAAAGGTTTGGGAGAAGAACTGTTGTTTCCTTAATTTCAGCCTTGCTACTATCCAAAAACAACTACTATAATATCGTAAAATTTTTCCTCCTTAATACTCTAAAGCACGGGACTCCAACTATGGCCGAATCCGGCCCTAAAGCTGCTTTCATCTGGCCAGCTGATGAAAACAAATAGGCATTTTACTATTTATCTTCATTTTTGGGATGCTATGAACATAGTTTTCCAAGAATGAAATAAATATATCAAATCATTATTATTATCTGATGAACAAGTCGCTTCTTGTAATTAGGAAAAATAATTTAAATCAAATGAAAAAATATGTTTAACCAAAAAAAATAAGACCCTCGCCCTATTTCTGCTTTGCCAATCCGGCCCGCGGATAAAAATGTTTGGAGAACCTTGCTCTAAAGCATAGATTCCCAAACTTTTTTCACCTACTGCCCCTTTAAAAAAAAATCATTCCCTGCAAATCTATATTTTATGATCAAAAAAGAAAGGCGAAATGAAGATAATTCATTTTTAACTTAGCCCAAATGTATAACCAGAAAACTTGTTTTGTAAAAAAGACACCTTGGAGCATGAAGTAACAAAATTATTTAATAATATCAATAGAGAATTAATATAAGATTAAAAAATCAACACAGAATTTAAAAATAATAAAATAGAATTGTTATTGCATATATAAGAAAATTAAACTTGATGCAATGATATTATTCTACGAAAGTCCGGCTCTATTTCTATCTATGATTGCCTCTTATTTTAGAGAATGTCCTCCGAAGCGAATCTAAGCCTACCTTTGCACTCCTGAATAGATTCATCGCCCACTTTGGATACCTATGCTCTAAAGCTATTAGCTAAGAAAATAAAATAAATAAACAAAGATCTTAACCAATTTTTACTAGATGAATTGTCTGGCTGCTGTTACAGAAGTGAAATGGGTATGGGGCCGACTGCATCAAGCGTGGGGCGATCAACAATCTCCGTCAGGTTTGCGTGCTTTTCTCCAAGCTAGTATGGACAAACATCGTAGCTCAATTGCAGGACAGGGTGGTATGTCACTCTGGGCTGCCATGGCAGAACTCACTCCAACGCTTTTCGATGTTATGTTCAATATGAGGGGTAGCCTTCGTGAGATGGCTGATAGTGTCAATCGTGCCCTTACTGTTTGGTTTGCAGCACTTTGGTGGGCGCATGCTAATATCGTGGCCACTGATTTTTTCATGGGTAACAACATCATTGACGTTGCAATCTCCGCAAATCTGCGAAAGATTAATAGTATAGACAACTAGTCTAATATTCTGATCCATAGGCGCTGAGTTACTCTCTCTCCCTTTGAAATATAATAATAACTGACTAATTAAAAATACCGTTATACTAATTTTTTTTAGTTCTACTTTAACTAACTAGACATTCAGGCATACTTTAGAAAATAGTTTGTTAATTTTAAGAGGAATGTGATTACACTTTTTAAATTTAAATTAAAGTTTATTTATATATTTATTTTGCTATATAAACTTAAGTTACCCATTAATTTTCAAACCGGTCGTAACTAGGTTCAAACATTCTTGAAAGTGTGTGGAGGGGGTTTAAGTTGGAAGAGTTGTTTGAGGTTTGAAGTGCTAACCATCAAACTTCCTCCCCTTCCTTCTGTCAGTCTAAAGTGTATGGGTTCACTCAAGCCTCAAACCTTACGGACTGGTTTGAAAATTAATGTACCGCTTTAAATTTAAAATATCGTATTATTGCAATAACATGATAAACCATAAAAAATTCCAAAAATATTATTGTTGCTTGGTCTATGATAAAAATATAAAAGATAGTTAACTTGTTTAATATCTCTTATTAAAAATCAAATAAATTTTAATTTCTTTCAATTTTAAAAGTAATTTTTATTTGTTTGTTGTTTTATCACTTTATTGCAATAAGCTCTTCATTAAATATAAATATGAATTTAAAATATATATATATATAGATATATTATTATTTCTTTACTTGACACTTCTTAATGTTATTCAAATATTTTGTTAAGAAAAATGTTTCTTTTTTTTTAAACTTCTTTAATACTTTCTTCAGTACTCTATGATATAGATTCCGAGTATTAGAGAAGATACTAATTAGAAGAAAATCTTGAAAAAGTTTATTACTGTGATATGAAAGCATATTTGATATATATGTTACATCAACTTCAGCCCTTACATCACAGATATATGAAAGACTTCATTTTATAATATAAAAAAAATTCCCTTTTCTTATACTTGTAAAATAAATTTTAGATGAATTTGTATAATATATTTTTCTCAGCGCTTATGTTGAAACTTCTATATTTTTTTTAATTTTTAGTTTTTCCTTTTGTAATTTGAATAAATAAATTTTTTTGCTTAGGTCTCTCTATATTATAACATTTAATCTAATCACTTTGTCTTGTATAGGTGCAAAAATAAAAAACCAAATTTTATTTATATAGGTTGCTAAGGTCGATAGGATTTTGATTGATTTTAGATCAATTTAATGAATAGATTCCATTTCTGCTCTTATATTAATCTATTTTAAAAAAATTTTGTACAGAAGGGCCATATACTTCTTTTTAATGTTTAGAAATGTAAATTTTAATTTATTATTTTAGAACGAATTTGTTACATTCCAATAACTCTTTTATACAATTCTAGAGAAATCTCTCATGATCCATTTCTAAATTTTATTTTCCTTACTGATAAGAGAGAAAATTTATTTAATTGGCCAAAAAACTCTGACTTTCTTTAATGGACAATAATTACAGCTTATTTTCTTTTAGACATAAATTTTAATGAGTCTCTCTGCAAATCCTTAAAAATTCCATGTTTAAAAGAAAATGAAGAAGTACAAAATTCATTAAAGAAATCTGGATGTTTCTCTATTTCAGTTTAAAAATTAATAGTAATAAATTTATAAAAATTCTAATATTTAAAATAGGTCTATCTTTTGCTTGTTACAACTTCCATTGGAAAAACAAAAAAAATATATGAATCAGAGAAAATTATTTTAATGACCATTATCATGGCCAACAAAAATTATGTTCTACTCTTTGCTAGTAATTTTAAAATTGCATTGTTTAGAATTGATATATATATATATATATATATATATATTATGAAAAACCATGTGATTTTTCAGCATTTTTTTAAGGAGAAAATATAAAATTAGTAGATGGGTTATTATTTATTGAGTTAAAGGAAACCTATATATATTATATTCACATTTATATAGTTTTTAATGCTTTATTAGTTATTAGAATTAGCTAATATATTTTATAGAAGATAGAATTATGCATGTTAATTTAAGATTTGTCAAAGATGATTTACACAATTTTTACCAATATCAAATGAGAGCCATTTTATTAAATATGCCGATACGTTTAGAATAAGTTTTAAATAATATTTTTAGAAAATAATAAAATATTTATTATAATTTTTAAGAAAAAACTATTTAATGGACTTAATTTTAAGAATTTATTTCTTGATAGAAATTTTTTATATCTTAAGATTTTTTGCCAAGTTAGGAGCAATAAATGTGTGGAACTCTATCTATTCTCTGATTTATAAATAATTACGCTACCAAAGAGAGACCATTTTAATGCTAGAATATTTTTCAATATATTCAATTTATAATTATTAAAATTTTTCTCTAGAATTGTTATAAAATATCATGATATTACTGTTATAAAATTGATGTCACATTAATTAGTGTATTTTCACAATGTAAATAATTATTAAATAAAATTTGAATCTATGCCTTTATTAAAAGTATTTCTAATTTTTAAATACTCCAATAAATTTTAATATTATATATTAAAAATAAAGAAAATAATCACAATTAATGATTGTATCAGGTAATAAAGGAGAACGTCCGCGAAAAATTTACATGCTATTCTACTTTAAGTGTAAATATTTGACGATATTGCTATAATTTAGTGTTCCCTAAAGTGGGATGCGCGAGATTATTTGTAATAATTTATTTTACTATATATTATTATAATTTAAACTATCAAAGCATCATTCAGATTTAAATAAATATTTGATTAAAAAAAAACTATAATTCCATTAAAAGTGGCTTTAAATGAAAATAAAAAGTCTGATTGCAAGCAAATACAGCGCACCCAGTGAGTTTTTCCCCACATTTAAAAATATAATTAATATTTTTAATTACAAAGTTGTGTATTTATTTAAATTTTTTCTTTAGTGCGCAGCCACCTCATTCTCAATCTTCCTCCATGTTAATTTTATATAATTAAATTTTATTTTGATACTTATAAAATTAGAATATGAGATATATGAAGGTTTATATTGAGTGATATACCAATGACTACGAAATGTTTACATTAGAGCAGAGTTACAAGCAAGCATTTCTTTTACATGAAGTCTTTATCCCGGATAAAATAACAAATTATTTTAGTATAATTTTTAAAAAATAATATTCAATTATTTTTAAGTTCAAGTCAGTTTCCTAACTTGGAGGTTGGGAGGTGCATGATAGGTGAAAAGGGGCCTGAAAACAAAAGAATATATAAAGAACCACCAAAAAGAAAAGACGGTAGAAAAACCCCTCACCCCTTTTCCTCATAAGAGGAAAATGGTTGATGGACACTGATATAATAGATAAATGAAGAATTTAAAGATGGAAAAAAAACATAGATATACTTTTTTGAATATTTAATTTTATACACCCATTCCAGTTTACATATTTACAACTACATTTTTTAAATTTTTATCTCGAAAAAATAAATAAAAATAAAAAGAAGCAAACTTAAATTGGGCCATCACCAAAAAAATAATCCATCCAAAAGGATTAAACTCATCAAACATAAATGAGTATAAAAAGAATTATACAGAATTCTCTTAGTACCAATCGTGTTATAGAAAACATGTTAAAAGAAAAAAGTATAGTTAAAACAAGTATTTATATTAATAAAATTATTTTTTCTTATACACTGAATAAGGAAAAACATAAAGAACACAACTTGTGAATCGTTAACAAATTGTATTTACAATTTTAGGCAAGGTGGGGTAAAATTGGGTATCCAATTTACGCCTCTCAAAATAGATTTATTTAAAAAATAATAACTCGTTTTAAAATTTTAAAAATAAAAATATTAAAAAAATAAAATTTTCATTATTTAATAGAAAAATAAAGAAAAAGAATTTCAATACTGGTGAAATTTTTTTAATAATAAACTTTGAAAAGAATATTATTATTATTCAATATTTAAATTTTAGAACGGATTGAAAAAATATATATATGTTACAAAATTGAAGGATTTTTCTAATTTTTTTTTCCAAAATTTCCAACATTAATCAAAAAAGATAAAATTCCTCCTTTTTTCTGAATCATATAAAAAATTTATGAAAAATAAAAATTAATGAATACTGATAATAAAAGTTAGATTTAAAAAATAAATAGATATGAAAATTTTAACAGTGTATGAAATTTTAATATTTTTATCTCAAAAATTCAGACAATTTCTTTATATTTTACATAAAAAGTAATGTTAATTATATAATTAAATTTTGGCAATATTTATGACGTTGGGAAAAATGAGCCTCTGCTAAAACTTTCTTTAAAATTACCTCAATTAGAAAATTCTTTCTTCATATAAATATAACAATAATTTGAGTTATTTTATTTTTGTTAAATCAAATTGGACAATGTATGTTTCTTTTCAAATATCTTAACTAAGGCGAAAAAATATACAGAATATTTGTTTCTTTCTTTTCATGCATAAAAACTAACTAATATATACATTTTTTATGTATATATATATATACATGCAATAATTAGATGAAATTCAATGATATTAATATCAACAATAATAATTATAATAATAACAGATGCTACTTTAGAAGGGTGTGTGTGGGTCTAGCTATCAGATGACAATTTTTGGAATGTTTCATTGCAACCAGTCGCCCACTAGTCAGCGAATTTCCTATTCGGGTTGCGGCCAAAAAGGGCCGAACGAATCTCAGGCACCAATTGGTGGGCAATTAGATCGAGCCTGGCTTCTAAAGTGTTGGAGATCTTAATACGGCCCCGTTGTGCAGTCAACTCAATCCCACCAGTTGTCTCTGCAGGCAAAAATGACTCCGTGTCCAATTTGATCTGCATTTCTTTGCCAGTTCGTTTCCTGTACTCTTGGATCACCGGATCGATTACACCTTGGACGAGTTTCGTATCAACTTCCCGGGCACGGATCAACACAGTGGGTTCTAGCAGCTGAAACAAATGATTACTGTTGAAAAAAAATCATTAACATTAACAATGAAAAAAGCAATTTTAAGATAAACTTGAAGGTGATATTGGTTTGGACCCTATATCGCCTGAATTCAAATATTTCCGCCTTATTATTATAAGGAGCTTTCCACCAAATCTTTGATTGTTCTGTTCGTCAAACTAAACAATGTTTCTCAATGCAGGAGTTATTTCTGTCCAGTGAACAGAAATTGCCAACGCCTTTGGTAGATTCTTTTTTGGAAAAACACCATCAAAACCAGTGAATTATATATTAAAATAAGTCGATCGAACTAAGCCGGAAGAGCGGTCAATTTTGCCAACCATTTTCTGACAAATAATAGGAGGCTCCTTAATTAAGTCAAAAGGTAATTTTTTGTCTGTAATTTAATTAGTGGGTTGGTTGGTCTGGTTGGAAAGAAGAGCAACAGTCACCAAGATTGTTATTATTAAGCAAGGCCAAGCAATGCTGAAATTCGGATGGAGCACCCCGAGGAATAAGTGTGGAACGTCAGTAGTAGTCGCCATCCATATTAAATCATTTTTATGTAAATTGCAAAACTCTAAATTGCCTCTATAGTTGAAGAGTATAAAATAAAAGATATATATATATTGAATTTAATAATAATTATATATTCTGTTCTCTTTTTAAAATATATAAAAGAATAATTAGGACATTTTCTCTGATGAAAGAAAGCTTCTGCAAGTTAAATTAGAGACTGGGAAATAAATGATATGAGAAATCAGATAAAAATTCTCTCCCTGGTGTCAT
>JAAAKE020136392.1:0-13869 GCA_010014785.2 Anisolabis maritima
TATATACAATAGGCATACTAATGCTAAGTTAGTTTTCAATCCCACAGGCTTTTTTCTGTGAGATTAATTATTTTAAAATAATTTAAGAGCTTAAGAGATTTTCTTTCTATTTTAAAAATCATTGAGAAAAAAAATTGGCTGCATGGAATATATATTATGGAATTTTAAATTCACTAACATACACTTGTATAAATATCAATAGATATATCAGAAATAATTCAAATTGACATTGATATTGTATTATATATATCAGCTCAAAATAAATTATTTTAAAATAATTAATCTCCCAGAAAAAAACCTGTGGGATTGAAAACTAACTTAGCATTAATATGCCTATTATATATATATATATATATATATTAGAAAGAACATACCAATACATATATATATATATATATATATATATTTGGAAATAGATGTATAAGATCCAAAAAACCAGTCGTCACGTGCATCCAGAGAAGAACAAGAGGATAATTTAAGATGCTTGTTCAGGTTGAATTTAAATTGGAGAGTTAAAGTGGCAGAAAGGTCTTGGAAACAAAGAATATATATATATATATATATATTTATAATAAAAGCAAAATATAATTCAAAATAAAGTGAAAAAATACTATCTTTTGTTTCATTTTAAACGATAATTATATGTATTTAAGAACCAAAATCATAAAATTTCATTATTTTTACATTTTGTTTATCTAACAAAAAGATTGTTTGTTCCAAAAAGAGGCGAATGGTATTTAAGACATTAAAAATACAATTTTTTTATTATGTAGAATGATAATAAAATCCAAAAGGTTTTTCTTTTTGAAAAAGTAATTTTCTTTCCCCTTTTGGAATGCAACGTCTCAGCCACTATGTATATTTTGATTAAAATTATAGATTCTCATGGAAATTTTAATTTGTATCAATGCTGAATTTCTTATCTATATCCCATAAAAATCTCTTTTTATTTTGATGCGCATCACTAATTTAGAAATCTGATTCTTTTTTTAGAACAAAAACGCAAAGAGGCAGTTGCAGCTGCAAATAATCTTACCCAAGCTTTAGTAGATCATCTCAATGTTGGGTAAGAGAGAGCACTTACCTGCAAAATAAAATCAATTTTCATTGTAATGTTATTTATTTTTTTATTTACAGAGTAGCTCAAGCTTATTTGAATCAAAAGCGTTTGGATGCCGAGGCTAAACAATTGCATCATAGCGCTACAAATTTCACTAAACAAACTCAACAATGGGTGAATTTAGTTGAAAGTTTTAGTAGTGCCCTGAAAGAGATTGGAGATGTAGAGAATTGGGCGAGGAGTATTGAAATGGATATGCGAACAATTACAACAGCATTGGAATATTCCTATAAGGGCGAGATCAGAGCGAATATCGCCAAGGAATGCAGTGGAGTGGAATAGCAAGCAAAAAGAGAGCATGCATTTATAAATAAAATATTAATACTTTTATAAATTTTTTATTCATATTATAATTTACAACATTTGAATAAATTCCCTTTTAAAAGCTATCAGATTTGTTAAGAAATTATTATGCTAAGAAATTGTAAAACAATTGTTATTAAAAAAAAAAAAAACAATTCAAGTTAACTAAAACTATTATTTTTATTGTAGTTTTTTTCACATTTTCTCTCACATCCTGAAAAATTCAAAAATGGAAATAAATAAGAATTTCTAGTTTATTTTTATTTTAACATACCAATCAATAAGTGGCTAATAGTATATTTTTAATTTGAAATTTTCAGAAAATGATTATTGTTATTCATTTATTCATTATTCTATAAGCATAGTTAAGAAACAAGAAAACTAAAGTGAAATGTTTATTTATTTTTTTTTTAAGTTAATATGTATATATATATAAGCTGATTATGGGGGAAGAGGGAGATTATGACAATTTCTTAGCCTTATGATAAAGTGTGTCCACAACTTTTCCCATGCTCTGAATGGTCTCAAGGGCAGTTTCATAAGTTTTATCGACAGGAGTTTCTTCAAACACAATGAGCACACCTTCGCCTTGATCTAGAATGCCATGGAACTTCTTGTCCAATATCATTTGAGATAATTTCTTTTCAACCTGTTGATGTGGAAGTTTTATAGATTTCGACACATAATCTACTTGCACACGACTATATGGTTCAATAATTCGGCACAAATTTTGTTCTAACATGTTATCATATAAGGTACCCAAATGGGCCCTTACAATTGCGTCTTCTTCTAATTCAGCTTTGAAATTTTTAAGAGTTTGTTGAAAATCAGCCAATGATCTCTTATGACTTGCCTGAGCGACCGATTTCATTGCGTCGATATCTTTGCCAGCATATTTTAAAGCCAATTTGCCTGAAATAATCTGTTGAACATCTTCGGGGGTGTTTAACATAATTTTACTCAATAACATGTATTTGAGGGCTGTTAGTGCTTTGGTGCATTCGACACTGTCGTATCCTTCAAAGGCTTCATAGAAATACGAGTAAGCGGTCTTAAAGTCCCTTTCATCAGCGGCATGCAAAATTCCTGATTGTAAATCTAGTGAGGCTTGCAATTTCGGTGGACAATAAATAGCGTTAGCTGTGGTCCTTGCAGATGTCAACGCAGCACGGGCTTTGGGCAGATTACTCAGGGCATGGTACGTCTTACTTTCAAGCAATTGCACTTCAACCAACAAATTTTTATCATCAAGTTTCTTCAATTCCTTCAGTAGAGTTGATCCAAGTGTGAGAGCTTCAGCAAACATACCAGTATCAAAATAAAGAGCAATCAGTCGAGATTCCAGGCTCTGTCGAAGGAACGTTCTTCTTTCTTCTTTGGCCCATTCTATGCATTCCTTGCATAGCTGAACTTCAATTCCTGTTCCAGCTTCTAAATCCAAAAAGAAATCAACCAAAGATCTGACCAATTTAGCAGCCTTTGCTTTAGAAATGAGACTTAGAAAAGGTCTTGTGGCCTTGATTAATTCGGCTAGCTCTTTAGCTTTGCCCTCTTTTTTATATAGCTCACCCAATTGAAGGATGCCTTGCTCTTTGACACGAATATTATCTTCATCATTCTCCGCAATTTCTTGCTCTTGAACAATTTTATTTAAAAGATGAATTCCTTCTTCCCTATTTGTAGTAGAGACAGCTTGAGCTCTTTCAAACAGCATAGCACCCGCCATATTTAATTGAAGAATGGCGAGTCATGAATGGTCATGAACCTCTTTTGATTTGCGTCTCCTTTCTGAACGCACTTTGACATTTCAAAATCCAAATTATTTTTACAATTATTTTATTATTATTAATATAATTTTTTTATATATAAAAAATCCTTACTTATTTATTTAAAAATGAATTTTGAATATTATTAATAGAAAAATATTGATTAAATAAATAATGAAGTGGATTTGTTTGGTTGCATTTGTGAACGCACCCAGCAGCGCCCAAGAGGGGGAAGCATCACTGAGTGCTGCGCGCCTTCTCTTTTCCATTCTCATAACGCCTTCAAGCCAAACGAAATACGCCATTGTGATTTCCGGCGGTTTTTACTTATTTTATGTTTGCTCTGATAATTACTGTATCAATTCATAAAATTTTAAGGCATGAGTGACAGAGAGGTAAGCCATTTTTATTTATTTTTCGTTTTTTTATTAGTATTTAATAATAAAACGATTTGTAAATATTTTTAAATTTGAAAAAGGCATGCTCTTTTTTATTGTGGATCGATAATTTGACCTTGCAAGAATTTCGAATCTCCTCTTTGCAAATATAATATATAATTTTCTAAAAACTAAAAGCGATTGTTTAATTGAATTTAATTTAAAAATATATAGCGCAGCCCAAGTCAAAGTGGTTCTCATCATAGCCCCCCGGCTAATGATAAGACTCCAACCCCGCCAAGATCAGGAGAGCATAGCAGAAGTCGTTCAAGATCTGCTGGTAGCGAACATAAAGCACATCGGGGAAAATCCTATTCTCGATCTCGGAGTCATTCAAGGCCAAGGAAGATGTCATATCGTGGACGCTACCGGTCAAGAAGCCGATCCAGGACACCTAAACGGTATAAATCACGTTATTCTCATTCACGATCACGATCATATAGTCCACGTGGAAAATACTATGGCTATAGTGATCGAAGGAAAGAATTTTATCGAAGCCATTCCAGGAGTCCTATGTCTTCAAGGCGAAGGCACGTAGGAAGCAGAGATAATCCTCAGCCTAGTCGGTGTTTGGGAATTTTCGGTTTGAGTATATACACTACAGAGCAACAATTACATCATATTATGTCCAAATATGGTCCTGTCGAAAGAGTTCAAGTTGTTATTGATGCTAAGGTATGTCCTCCTATTTACATTTTTTTTTTTTTTTTTTTTTAATTTTTTTTTTAATTTTTTTTTTTTTTAATGTTTTTAGACTGGAAGATCTCGAGGTTTTTCATTTGTTTATTTTGAAAGTGCCGAGGATGCCAAAGTAGCTAAAGAGCAATGCACTGGGATGGAAATTGATGGCAGAAGAATTCGAGTCGATTTTAGTATTACCCAAAGGGCTCATACTCCAACCCCTGGAATTTATATGGGAAAGCCCACTTAGTAAGTATCCCACTCTTTATTTTATATTTAAAATAGAAAATTTTAAAAATACTGAGATTTGTTTAATTTTATTTAAATAGAATAATTATGTAATAATTTCCAAAAATAACACTTAGAGCTTTAGGAGAGATGATTGCTATTTATTATATTTCAATTGAATTTCGTCTCCTTATTTCATACTTTTAAATTACAATATATACCATCCGTAGCAAAATAAACGCCATCTTTTCTTTCGACTTGAGAGTTTATTCAATAAAATGATTTTAATATTTGATCTCTTAATATGAACCAAAGGTTTATTCAATTTATTTTGATACACGTGATATATAGAAGACCATGATGATTAAATCCAAATAACATACAATTCTATATGAAAGGGAAGGAGAATAAAAATAAAAATTTTCATAAATCCTTAATGTTTTGCTCCAACTTTATTTTATATTTTTTTTTTAAATTTATGGTATTTCACTCCTTTTTCCTAAACAATGCATAGCGTATTAAAAAAATTTGATTAATTTACATAAATAATGTGTAAAAATAAAAATAAAATTTTTTCCCCGAGTGCATGGGAGTTTATTTCGTTTTGCATCTGCATTGGTATAATGTTCCTAACTTTTTTTTTTATTTGGTTTGACGCCATGTTCATAACATAAATACATCAAAAATATAAATATGTTTACAAAATATATGCATAAAATATAAATATATAATAGGATTCAAAAATCAAAACAATATCAATACTATATATATAAATAAAAATAACATTGGATAACAATAACATGAAATAAAAGATAATATATTTCAAAATAATGTTTAATGTTCCTAAATTCAGTCGAGTTTTTTTTTATTAATAACAACAAAATAGTCACTTTTAATTAATTTTTCCCTTTTTTAAAACGCCTATTTTATTCATCTGAGTTAATAGTAAAAAAAAAGAAATTCCATTTTTGAATAAAAAAAAGCTTTTAATCCACGTGATATATAAAAGTTCATGATGATTAAATCTAAATAACATCTTTGTTGTATTTATTCTAAATAATCCTGTGGAACCTCGAGTGCCAAGCTATCGGTATGTGACAAATAAATAAAATAAAAAATATTTTATGTATAAAATTTCATTCTTTTTTCAAAACTTTTAATTTAAAACGAGGTCTCTAAGCAGTTTCCAGATCAAAAAGAACAAGCTCAAAAAACTCGCTTATTTTTTGAACACTCATATTTCCTTTGGGATATGTGATTTGTGAGATAAATCTGGCGTTTTTGTAATAACAACTATTTTAGATATGAATCAAAAATATTAAGAAACGAAATTGAGCAAATTTAGAATTAAGGCGAGGTTCAATAAAATCAAAAAGCTTAACTTACAGAGCCACTGTCCCTTTACAGCTGAGGTAGAGGTCTGACTTCATGATCAAAGATCATTGGCTCACTTCCCGTCCTGAGCGATAAAATTTATCTGAATTATATTTTGGCCTCCAATTATATATGTATAAATGGTTATCGTCTAGCATTATATCAATTATTAATTAATATCTATATGGCCTTAGAAGTCGAAATTAACAAAAAAACATTAGGTCCTCGATTAAAGGGAAGGAACGGTGGTCCTCTCGTTAAATAGGGGCCCTAGGTATTATATTTTTAGTCACAGCTTAAAATGATGCCACCGAAATATCCTCTAAATATGAAAAATAATATGCTGCAAAACAAAAGGAATTTATGAGTTTTTTCCTCCTTTCCTATCAAATATGAAGTATTTATCCAGAAAAATGATAATTGTCCTATATACTCAAATCATAAAATTTTAAGGAATTAAAACATTCATTGTTTGTAAGAAAATTTACGCTTTGGTTTCTTATTCTTTGCCCTTCTTCAAGTAATAAATTAAGTATTTGAACGGAAATTCTATTCCATAAAAAAGATTGAAACGATATATTTTATAAATATTAACTAATGGGATTTATTGGAAATGATTTAATTTTATTTTATAAATAAAAAAAGAAATTAATTCAATTCATTTTTGGTTGGAAATAAATTTGATGAAATCCGAGAAAATTGGATCATGGATGGCAGCCAAAACAAATTCTATTTTGATGAGATGAAAAAAGAAAAAAAATTTCAAAACTCCAATCACGTTTTCTTTTTTTTTTATTGAAATAATTTCAACTTTTTCTTTAATAGAATTTATTAATAGAATCTTTTTCTAATATCAATTAGAGAATTGATATTTGTGGCAAATTTAAAAATAAATCCATGTGTGAGGTGAGAGCTATTTTTAAAAATCTTTTTTTATATAAAGGCACTGAAAAATTCACAAATCTTATCCCTATTTTACTAGGAATTTTTAAAATTAAATAACTTTTGACTTTGTAACTTGAAAAAAATTACAATTTGTTTAAATCATAATAAAATTCTCCTTAATCTTGAATTTTTTTTCAAGAAGCTGAATAATTATTTTAAAAAAATATTTAATATAAATATTTCTCCCTGATCTTGGTCATATTATTTATTATTAGATGATCATCCTTTGGAGATTTTTAAGTTTCTCTTATTAGATGAAAAAATATAAAGATTCTTCTTGACTTTTCCTTTGATTTTTTTATTCTTACCGCCCCTCATGTGGAAACATAGAAAAAGCAAACTCGCAATTAATCAATAAATTATTTATGGAAATAATTCCCTGATTTTTATTAATCAAATTTTAAGAGCTACCGACCTCTAAATCCAGTACTAAACTCAGGAAAACTGCCACTTCTTTGCTTGTTTATGCCATTTGGTGTTTCTCGATATGTTTTCACTTCACAAACACATTCACTTCCTGTTATTGGGTTGGAAGTAATCAAAACTCGTGCAAAAATATTACGCATGTTTTAAAAGAGAAAGAGATGAATTTGATATTTGTATTTGATTATCCGGTCGACCCCTCTTCAACATTAATCTGAATAATCGAGTTTCTCCTGTATATAAGAAAATGAATTGATAAGAAAAAGAAGACACTTGAGCTCAAAATATTCAACATTTCGAGAGTATGCAATGTCCATCATAAGGATATGTATCACTAATGCATTCATAAATATATGAGAATGGAGCATTGTGTGGCTCGAGATATGGGAGCTGATTCTTTGCTCGAATCTAAACCGCTCAATGATAATTTAAGAGTGTAACTACGTTCTTTTACCCGATGATAGATGACGAATAGCCCCCGAAACGTTGAAAAAGTTTAAAAAAATATTCTGTGCACGGCATGTCTTCTTTTCCTTAAACAAGCTTCTCTGATTGATTAATAGCCAGTGATGATTGATTTGTATTGTTTTGTTTTGTTTTTAGTCTATCAGACGGACGAGGCTGGGGACGTTCCAAAGGCCAAGATGACTATTACGGGGGCGGTGGGTACCGTGGGGGCGGGAGCTATCGCCGTTCGCCCTCTCCATATTACCGGCGAAGGCGAGGCTACGATCGAAGCCGATCACGCTCCTATTCCCCCCGTAAGTATGACCGGCCCTGGTGAATGGAAATCTGCACCGCTCTGCAACATCTAGCTAGATTCTAGCTACTTCCACCCGACCAAATTCATTCATTTTTTTTTCTTTTTATTTGTGTCTGTGAACCATTGTAAAATTTGTATTCCAGGTCGGTATTAGAACATCTAGCGAACGGCTTCGATACGCGTGCTTCAGCACGTCGTCTCCCGTTCATTTTGTTTCTTATTTTTACTTTTCTTCACTTATCATTAAATAAATAAATGTTCTTGAGTAAAAAAAATAAGCCCCACACAATTTCTATTTCAAGTTACCTTGACTACTAATTTCTTTCACTAATCTCTTTTTTGGCTTAAGCCTTCCTTGATCGTTTGTTTTTAACTTTGAAAAGTAATAATGTTGATATATTTGTGTAACAAGGTGACTCTAATAAATTTCTTTATTATTAGTAATTTCTAACTTGTACTTGTTTTTCATTTTGTAAGGTTTTGAAGAAAGAGGTATTGGATGAAGTAGAAGTAGAAAATACGAAAACTTAAGAAAGAAAATATGAAAATTAGAAGTCGCCGCCGGGCGAAGTTGACGCGGAAAGAATTGAAAATCAGTTGGTGGGGCAAGAGGGCAAGAGTTGAAAATTAGAAGTTAGAAGTCAGAAGCGGGCTCAAGATTCTCATTGTTGCTGGTTTGGGTGGGAAAATTGGATTGTTGCTGGCTGGCTGGCTGATTGGTGATTAACCAAAATAAAATAAAAATAAATTAGAAGCTTACAAGGAGTGTGTAAACCAACAACCATTTGCGAATTGTGTATATCCAAATGGATGTGTGTAAAACTAAAAAAAAAAAAAAAAAAAAAAGAGTGATTTTAATAAATAAAAATAAATAAAATCACCTCTCTTCAACTCTCACCTTAGAAATCCCTTCTCCAAAATCTTCCTTATCTAGGATTATAATTCTTTTCTTTCTTGTTTATTATAATAAGAACTTTATATCTAAGGATAGATGAAAGATAACTACATAACATGTTAATCATTGATTTCGATTAAACTCGCATATAATGCAGGGGTCTATCCCAAAGTAAAGATTTTACCCAAAGCTCAATAGTTTGACGAATATCGAGGAAAAGGCGTAAACTTAAAATGAGTTCGTCTTTTTGGACTAATGGTTGGGGATGAGACTTGCCAAGTGGGAGAATTGGGTTGCAACAAAATTTATTTTTTGTTGTACACAATAAATAATAAATATAATTTAAACTTTATTCTCTCTCTCAGATTTATTTATAGTTTAAATAAATCATTTTGTAATATGTATTAATTGCAAGTAAGCAATGTATTTTTTTTAATAAAAAATTTTTATTTTATTTATAATCGTTTATTAGACTAGACCAGTGCTTCTAAGTTATTTTCTGTTTCGCTCCTTCCCTATGAAGAAGACATTTCGCCCCCACTATAAATAGTATCATTTGTCTATAAAATTGTTTATAAGTATATAAATAACACTTCTAGTACGGCATAAAAAAGCATGTTCCCCAGGGTCACAAGCGCTCCACTATTTGAGGACTGCAGTAGGCCAAGATGCCATTTTCATAATACCAGGATATGAACTCATATGGAAGTTGGCGCATTTAGATTTTCGAGAAACTTTTGAAGGTTGGCTAAAATCCTTGCTTAAGGATACCCCCCCCTCCCACAATATAAGCGAGATTCATCGAAGTCGATGACTAACATGTCCCCTCTTTTGACTCTTTTTGACTTTTTGCTTTTAAAAGTTGAAAAAATTCTTTTTTTTTTGTAGATTTATCTTTGAAATAAATTTTTTTTGTGAAAATATTTTGTTCTTAATTATACAAATTATTCATTTAATCTTTATTTAAGTTAAAGATAAAAACAAAAAGGAAATCAAAAATAACTCGAATGTTTGTAAATTAGTGTATTTTTAATATATAATGATAAACAGAGAATAATTTTTTTTTATAAAGATTTTTTATAATTTATAAACATTGTTTCTAGATGGTATCAGTTGAGTACGATTTGTTATCGCTTCTACTTCTAATCTGGCAATGTAGGCATCCAATTCAGAATAAAGAAGTATACTATAAAAGAAAGAAGTATACTATAAAATCAAACAGAAAATCAATCCATTGAAAGAAAATTTTCTTTTGGGTGAGGTAATTTAAAAAAAAAAGGTTTCTTTTTTTTATGTAAAATCATGACAATGTATTTGTTCTGTACAAAGAAAAGAGTGGAGAGCATTACAAGTCTTATAATAATATTTTTATCGTAGTATGTTCCCAAGAAATATTTTTATTAATTTTAATTGACTCTATCGAATTGAAGATGGCCCAAAAATTCATGCATTAAAAGATATATAAACAAATTGTGTTATGAATCTATTTACAAAAAATTTATTAAAAAAAAAAAAAGGAGGAAATTTCAACTTAGCTTTAATTATAATAACTATTTACAATTATAAATAATAAATATGTAAAAAAAAAAACAACCCGGGAAAATGCCCAGATCTCTAATTTTAGAAGATATCTTAAGTATAATAATAATAATAATCAATTATAAATTTTAGTCTGGACAAAAAGAAAAAATAAAAAAAATTTTGTTTTTGTTTGATGCATTTAGTTTAGTTTAGTTTAGTTTTTTTTTTTTTTTTTTTTTTCTGTTTTCTGTCTTAATCATGTATGAGCAGCAGCACAGCAACACTCAAAATAGAAGATACGATACGATTCCATAGATCGATAGATAGACAGAGATAATAATAATAATAATAATAATAATAATTTAGAGATGATGAGGTGATGCTGTACTGCATAGAGCAGGCACTACCTGCGAGGTGCAAAGCCTTTGCTGCCATCCGGTCCTTTGGGAAGCCGAACCACATTCTCGCTCTCGGAAGCTCTGAGCATCTCCATTTTATTTTGTATCTTGTTAATCCTTAAAAACAAACGATTTATTATTTCGTGGATATATTTATGCCGTTTTTTTTAATCTTTACCAACTAATCAAAGGTAAAGTTAATGTAATCGAATTTGAACTAATGCTAATTTCATTCATCCATGATAACTCAAAAAATAATTAATCGATTTGTGTTGAAATTTCATAGAGAAAAAATAAACCTAAATGCCAATGCCAAGTACTGAATGATTTTTGGTAAATATCAGACAGAGGTAGAGAGCAAATAGGTGCAATATTTTTTCTTAGCTACCATATAGTTATATATTCTGAAACTCCTGAGAAAAATATACAACACATGTATCTAAATTTATTGCAACTTTGTTAAAATAAAATATTTTAACTTTCGCTTAGAGCGGTGTTTCCCAACGTGGGGCCCTCGCCCCACAGGGGGGCAATTCGAAAATGCACTCGACACGAGCTTAACTCTTTTGCTCCGGGCCATTTAAATGCAATGCTAGATAGACTTCGGTGCCAAAATTGAAAGAAAAAAGCAGTAACGTGTTACATAGGGGGGCATAAGAATTTTAGAAAGGCTTAGGTGGGGCATGGCACAAAAAAGGTTGGGAAACACTGACTTAGAGCATTCCTACTAGCCATTGAAATCAATAAACAAAAGCAAAGAATATAGTTGATTAAAATTTAATTTTAATCAAATAATGAGTGTGAGATTTAAATTAAATCTCTTCTAACTTAAGGACCTCCCTCCCCCTCGCGTGGCCGAGAGGTTAAAGATATTGACATTGTCAGTATTGATAACTTTAAAAGCTAAGGGGTGTGGGATCCAATTGATATAAATAAATATGCCTGGATAATGCATATCGTCATTAAAATAAATTTGTAATTGTTTAATGTCTATATGGCCTCAGATGTCAAAAAAACTTAAGGATCTCTCCTAAATCTCGCTTTATTATTATTATTATTCGTTAGTAAATGGTCAGCAAGTCCGAGCCTCTAAATTAATGATTAAATGAATAATTAAAAAGAAAATTTATCCCCCCCCCCCCTAAACTAATCTCAAATGTAATGTAATAGAATATGATAAGATTTTAGTTTATCATTCATTCAATCTTCTAAAATTAAACAAACGAGAAATATCTATTTTTAATTTAATCCTTAACAAAATAAATATATAATCTCTTCTGAGAAAATTTAGAATTCAACTTTACTTATTAAAAGGTTCAAATTAGCTCGAGCTTCGGCTTTTTTAAGGAAAATATGAAACACTTTTCTCAGAATGATGAAATGTGGCTGTCTAATTTATATATTGATAGGACCGGAAATGCAATCAGGAAAAAATTAAATAAAACATTTATTTATTAATTTTATTATAATAATAATTATAAATGTTAAGTATATTGTTTGGTAAGAGAGAGAAAATTAAATAAAACATTTATTTTTATTTTTTCATTTGTCAACAAATCGAGCTCATCGTTCGGATAATTGAATGTTATAAAAAGTAAAATATATGTTGTAAAAAATTCTATACCACCTCTATTTTATAAAATTCAATTGTGAGGAGGGACACATCGGCAAATGAAAAAAATAAATAAATAAATAATTATTTTATTTAATTTTCTCTCTCTTATCAAACAAAACACTTAACATTTTAGAAATCCAAAATATGCTTTGATATTACGGAGCTGATTGTTCATGGCTTTATTTGACCCGAGTGTATGAAAGATGTTTTATGTCATGTAACTTCACACTTCCCTTTATTTGATCTGATTGTATTAATGTACATAGGTGTGTTAATGTACATAGGTGTGTTGACCTGTACATTAGAACACTAAAATCCTCTACCCCCGGAAAAGGTCAGAGATCCTGGGTTCATAACCCACCAGAAATAAAAGTCACAAATTCAGATTAAACCCTGACCCTTGGTGCAGATGTAGAGAGAGAGGTCTCTTCTGATGTACCAAAGGTCAGTGGTTAGTTTCCCGTCCTGAGCAACAAAAATTTATTTATAATATATTTGCTACCAATTAAAATAAATAAATCTCTAAAAGTCTAAATGGCCTCAGATGCCAAAAAAGATTAAATGAATGAATTTTTGGGTCAGATAAAATGAACTCTTTATTTCTACAATTTTTTTTTTAAAACGAAAAATTTCGCGGTTTTCCAACAGAAAGTATCTTAAAGGCGTAGAGGATACTCCCGGTCTCTGGTTAACTGCAAATGACTTGATAAGGAACACTTGGCCCCGCCCTCTAGCAATGTTGAGCTGAAGTTTTTTATTTCATTTCAGCAAATGCAGCAGATAATGAAATGCAACGGCTCGAGATAAAAATATATCGTCTATAAAATAGGTAAGACAAAACCAAAATAAATAAATGAATTCATCTTTCCAGTCAAGTAGCCACGCCCACTCGAAACATGGCCTTTTATTTCCTCCTAGATATCGAAATTCTTACCGAGTTTTTTAACTTGACCAAACTCTAAGGTGCCCCTCTTCCAACAAAAATACAACTTTTACTGAAAGAAAAGTTATAAGATTTTTTATCATATCAAGAATCTTTATTTAAATTTATTCGAATAATAAAAAAACTCTAAAATGAAGCTGGCCAAATGGAAATTTAATCCGGGGCCAAGTAAAGAAGAACTTGATCATAAATGATGATCAGAAAGTGGATAAATTGATTCTCGTCAGCATAATTTCCTAGGTGATGTTTTGTTTATAGAAACTATTATTTTCAATAAAGACGTTATTAGAGCTGAAGTGCCATTTCTGTGGATTTCTACATTTGAACGAACCCCATCACGAAAATCAGGGGAGGGGGGGGGGGGACACAGCCATCTTGCTTAGTATAATTTAAATAAGATAGAATTCACAATGAATTAAAAAGAAAAAAAAAAATAAAACCATACAAGTATAAATAA
>JAAAKE020136403.1:0-13863 GCA_010014785.2 Anisolabis maritima
TTTTTTTTACACTTTTTTAAAAAAATTGTTTTCCCCACATTTTCTTTGTTTTTCAAAAAAAAAAAATTTTTTTTTTTTTTTTTTTTTTTTTTTTTTTTTTTTTTTGATGAATAAAAAGTTTTTTATGTGTGTGTTAAATTGCTTTTAGCGATGACATTTCTATATCGTTGAATAAAAAAGGCCAAGTTGAAGAAGAAGAAGAAAAAGAAGAAGTAAAAGAAGAAATGACGATCATTTGGAAAGTTAATTAAGCCGTTAATCCCAATCGATCACCTAACCTGGCTGGGGTTGGAGATTTTTTGCAATTTATCCCGGGATCTTGGATCTTTGCTTAATCTCGACTCGGCGACTAATGACCCTCAGCTTCTATTCTAGATGCTTCGTGACCGATAGACATGCAAGCCACTACCACAACCCCCTCCCCCACCCCGCAACAAGCCATTATCTTGTCTTAGGGGCAGCCAGGCCGAATCCGATGGCCAAGATCAATTTGCTTCTATTCAAAACCATAGAATATTCTCGAATTGTGCGCTAGGCGCTTCTCTTAAGCCCTCTCTTTGTGTTTCTCCTTTCAAGAGAAGTTGGCAGAAAAAAAATCCGAGTTACTTATTCTTCTAATATTACTATTCCAATTCCACAAAAATTTAATTTACTAATAATTATTTTTTGATATTGCTCTGATTTGTTTTTAAATAAATATATATTTGTTTTCTTGAACATTAACTTATATTTTATATCTAAAATATTATATACAGATATCTTATAATATATAAATTTAAAACTTCTACATATATTATTATTTTATTTAAATCTGGGAGAGCCTGATTGAGGTAAATGATCAAAACTTTAATTAAGAAAATTTTAATAATTATTATTAAAGAACTCCAACGCCGACGTTTCGTAGAACCAAAGTCTCCTTCTTCAGAACTAGTGGGATATTAAAATATTAATTTTATAATTGAATAGTTATTAACAAAATTTGTTAATAAAATTCCAATTTTGAGTTTTTATTGAGCATTAAAAAGCCTTATTGCTGATCCTGCTTCAACATTATTATAAAGACCTGATAATTACAGTTATTAAATATTAAATTAAAAATTTGTTTCAATTACCTATATTATATTATTGATATTTGCAAAATATTTATAAAATATTTGTATTGTAAAAACAGAAACAAAAATCTTGTATTATTTTTATACCCTATGGTTAAATAAGCAGAATAAATAAAAAAATAATTTTTTTTTAAATCTTTTCGACATCTGAAACCACATGAACTTTAAACAATTTTAATCATATAATTATTATTTACGATACGATCCAGTTATATTAATTATATCAAATTATTTCCAATTTAAATAAAATTTTAAAGGACTGGTTTAGATCCGAAGCTAGATCCCTTGGATTTTAAGGGTTTTTTATTTGTAGCAGTTAATCAAATAATTTTAAGGTTATCAATTACTCTCTCTGCCAGGTAGGGGCAATTATTATGATATTAATATTTGAGATAAAAAAAAATAATATTTTGGTACATAAAAAAAAGAAGAGGTTCATAGGCCAAGAAGAGCCTAGATCCAAGGGATGGATTTTATTGCCTCTCTGATTATTAATTATAATAATCTCTCCTGCATTCTAAATAAAATACCGGCCCCTCAGAAGGAATTGACCCCAATAATTTTTCTTATTTGGCTACAATGTTAGTCCTGAATCACTCAATTCATTTTAATTTATTTAATAAATAATTTTTGAATAAAACTTACTACCCGGCTATATATATTATATTAATTGGTAGAAAATATTTTCTCTATTTTAAAAATCCACAAAAAAAGATCCCAATTTTTATCATTTCAATAGTAAATTTATCTAACGATGCACGCCAGAGGTTATGAGCTGGAGATACTTTCCAGATGCCGTAAAGCTTGCTGCTGCTGATTATAACCCTTAACTATTGACACGATAGAGCCAAGGACTTGCTGACTTCATAATCATGGAATATATCAGCGGCGTATATTTATTAAATATTTACTAAGCTAAACATCCTTCGTCGTGCATGAATTCCAAAGAGAGAAGAAAAAGAAGAGCTTCTTCTTGGAGTTAAAAGCTCTCTCTCTCTGGCTTTTTAGATGACAAAAAATATTGATAAAAAATTGAAAGCTTTGAGGGTGGAAGTGTGATTCGATTCGCGAGAGGTATATGGGGGTGGGGGTGGAGGGGCTTTCAAAAAGGATTAGGCTAAATATTAGAAATCTAGGCCTGTAATTTCATGCTCTTTCTCTTCCTCAAGTAATCGTAACAAAATCGATCTCAGAGTAGTCCTTTCTTTTTAAACTTTTTTATGCCCTTTTCTTAAAGTAAAAATATAGTAAAGTTTTAAGATCTTCTGTTTAAAAAAACAACATATCTGTTATATCTTAATCCAAAATTAAAAGAAAACTTACTTTCTGGTAAAAAAAACAATTACGATCACGCTTAAACCTAAAGTAATGTTGTCCGTTTTTTTTTTTAAATCAAAAAAATCACATTTTCCAAATTTGAAGTCAATTTCAAGATTTGACGTTGATTGGCTGTCAGTCAGATTCCCAAGGAAAGAATCCCCCCACTCTCATTTCTCAAAACAGATTTGAAAGTTTCTACTAAGACTTTTTTAAAAGCAATCTTAATGCTTTTCAAATTTTATAAAATGATGATCGATGTAGATGACTGTGATTAGGTTTAGAAAGATGGAAGGCAGGGGAAGCCAAAATTGTAAAGCCTCAATGATTTGAGACGTTTTGGATCAATTTTTTTTGTCCCATCATCGGTCATGGATTCACTATGAAGTGCTCAGAGTTAGTTGTTGTAAATATGTATACATATATGTATATGTATTGAGAATGAGAGCATTGCATCTTTATTGTTTACACATATTAACAACACATTGTGCCCTTATAACAAAACTCTGAGCACTTCATAGTAAATCCATGACTGATGAAGGTACAATAAAATTGACTCGAAACGTCTCAATTCATTAAGTATCCAGAGGTTTTACATTTTGGCTGCTCTTTCCTTTTACCCTTTTATAAAAATTAATTTGGAATGTCTTCTCTTAATTAAATCAGTTGGCTTAAACAATGTGAAAGCGGACTATTTGTATTGCATATATTTATTAGGTATATAGTCCTAATAAATTATATATCGTTATTTATTATTTATTTATTTACTTGTTCGTTTACTATTCAAAAAAGAAATGTTGGTCACATATAAAATCTTTATTTTTTCGGTGATGTTTTCCAATAAATTTTTTGTCGTTGCTTCATTTCACGGAAGGCCTCGTAAGTCCAAATAAGTAAATTGTTAGGGTTAGCCCTGATTAATTTAAAGATTTGGCAACAATACATGTATAAGCTGATAAATACTCGCCGTTAATAATTTCTTATAAAGGCACCTCTCTTGTATTCTGGAGATCAGAGCAGATTTATGGGAAGCACTTAGAGGACTGATGGGGAGTATTTACCAGATGTAGTCTAATGCTTCAATCAGTTTAGAAAAAAGATAGTATTTATAAAATCATATGTAATTCAAGATTGTATTAACGGATATATCATTGAGGACAACTCTTTTGCCAAACTTTTGCGCGCGCAATAAGAAATTTTTCGAATAAATAACCTCTGATTCCTAGACTACAAGTCTGGATGGTTGAATCTCTACTTTTTGTAAATTATTTCTTTGGTGGAAAAAATTCTCTTGGAGATAACAAAAGCAATTTTAATTACAAAAAAAATTGTTTTCTATTTGAAAAACTGTTTTCTTTAGAAAAGTGTATGGATTCTCCTTTCTTAAAAACAGATTCTTTAGAATGTGTTAATACACAGTATATGAATGAATCTTTCGAATTAGAGAAAAATTTTCTCATTAATCATTTAGAAATTCCCAAAAGACTCACCCAGCCGCCTCCAAGCTACAAGATGTTATTATTATTATTTTTATTTAGGATAATGAAAAATGATGCCCGTGATTCAACAGCTTTATCAAAATCAGCATTAAGACAAAATCTCTCGTCAGAGATATGTATCAGCGCTCGGGTGGCCAAGTGACCATGTATATATATATATACAGTACGTATATACGACGACGAATTGAAAAATGACTCTGAAGGCCAGTAGCCAGGCAAAAAGTGTGATTAATGAGAGGGTGGGCTGGTCAAAATGCATTCTTTGTGGCGGCCTAAGTGCCAGGCCTTCTGCAGACATAACAGGAAGCGGATATGAGCAACCAACCCTCTCTTGGGGAAAAAATCACAAACGCGAGAGAGGGCGGCGGTGGGGTGTGCATCACCATTGGGTGATTGATGAGTACCTACGTCACGCGATTACCATTAATTGCCAAGTACTATTTGCATTCAACTCCGCCTTATATACTTTCATCGAAGAGTAATCATGTAGAATTATCTTTTCTTATTCCAAGAAGACTCATCCTCAGATTATCTCTGGCATGTTAATAGAGAGGAAAAGTTCAGACAAGAAAATATTTTGTAATTTAATAGTAATCAAATCAATCGATTTTATTATGTAATTTTGAAAAATATAGTTCAATATGTTAAAAAAATTTTAAAGCGAATAAGACTCGAGGTAGTAACTACCTTCGTAGATGAGTGAGATCATTTTTCAATTAATTATATCAAAAGAAGTGTAATTCTCAAATTTTATTGAAATTGAAAAATATTAATTTTAGATGGAGTAGTTTAATTTAGAAAAAAAGTT
This sequence comes from Anisolabis maritima, assembly GCA_010014785.2. Lineage (NCBI taxonomy): Eukaryota > Metazoa > Arthropoda > Insecta > Dermaptera > Anisolabididae > Anisolabis > Anisolabis maritima. Next base: position 4,737 of record JAAAKE020136403.1, read on the forward strand.
AAAAAATTAGCCATTTTTAATATAAATATAGCGATATATTTATAGAGAAATAGGGTAGCATTATATTGGATTTATAGTAATGGGTATATGATAACATATTGAAAGGCGTTGTAGGACTAGTGACAATTTATTTCATGTCTATGTGATATTTCTTCATACTTTTTAGTGAAATTAAAGTTTAAGACATCGCCCCTCTCTACCCCTTCTTTATCACCCATATAGATAAACAGAATTATACATTTGACATTCTTGGCTGCCATATAACAATAAAGATTTCAGAATTTCTTTTGAAACTCATATATCGAAAAGTTTTTCCATAACATAAACATACATTTCATTAGAATATTTTCAAAGAAGAAAAGAATACTTTAAAACTATTTCAAAACAAAATATAAAATAATAATCATAATAATAAGCATAGATGTGTAGTATAATTAGAATTCTTAAATATCATTTAGTTATAGATAATATTAGTATCAAACTGAAATTTTTATCTAATTTTGAAATTCAAAAACTAATAAAAGTTATCAAGAAAAGGATGTTTATTTTTCATTCTTTATTTATACTAATTTATTAGCTGCGCAAATCGGTTTCCATACGCCTTAAGAAGAATTTTGTTATAAACCTGAAGCCAGGAAACTTGAAGTCTCCGGTCAAAATGACCATGTTGGTAACCCTATTGGGGTCTTATTAAAATAGTGTTTTTTTTTTATTTCGATTTCCTTTCATTTAGGCCCATCTGTCGAGGTCCCCGTTTATTTGCTCGAGATATTTCCGTATATAAAGGTCGCTTCAAACGAAGGGTTATCTCAGCAACTCCCTCACCTCGTAGATTTGTTTCTGGGTTCAAGTGTGATGGGATCCAATGTTCCAATCCAGGGCATACTAGAAGATTTATTATTAAATTAAATCTCTAAAGCTTGGGATGTGATGAGTTCCAGTTCGAACGGCGATATTCTATCTATACCTCGTCGAAACGCTCTAAAGGTCTTTTTTTAATTTATTTAATATTCCAATTTTGTTTGGAGGATTTAATTAGGGACGTACTAACTATACAATGATTAATCAATCAGATTATTGCATCCGCTCTCTGAATTTCAGTGTGTCATAAAAAGGCAGGAAGCGTTGAGGCATCTGGACACTTTTTTTTAGATCGAGAATATGACCGGAATTTGAATTGCCAGATCGAACATACTATAAAGTTAGAGGATATCTTCGTCTTTCATCGCCTTTCATCCCAGGGCGGGCGTAACCGAAAGAAGATTCAGGCCCGTCGCATAGCCTGAATTGATGAGGGCAAGAAAAGATCAGCATAGAGAAAAAAAATGCCACTCTTAGTTCGGAGTTCGTGGTCGACATCCAGATGTGAGCATCTAAGTGAACTTTGTTAGCAGATAAAAGAAATACAATTTATTTTACGAGGGGGAAATAAAATTTCTTTGTTTGGGCCTTGAAAGAGATATTTCTAGATACTTGAATTTTTTGTCTTTTTCGGCATCTGAGGCCATTTAGAATCCGTCCTTATTTATTTATATTAAATAAATTTTTGTCGCTCAGGAAGCGAACCATCGATTTTGGATATGTGATTCGAGACCTCTACCTCTGGTCCAAAGGACAGACCTACTTCAAATTAAAGAGCCGAAAAAAAAATATTACCCTATATTTAGATGAGAAATTAATAATTGTTTGTGGATTAATTATAAAAAAAATAGCAATTTTTTTTCCTTTGAAGGAATCTAATCTAATTCAACAAATTATTATCCGTGTTTTTTATTTTACAAAAAAAATTTATTATAAAATATTTAATAAGATGTTTCTGGATTTATTCACCGCCGTATTTAATCTTGGATCTCGCTCGCTTGGCCCCGTCTTAAAGGGATAGACAATAACGAAGGAAGAAAGGCAAAGTCCCGCCCACACCTCCTTTTTGAGAACCTCGTCTTAGAGCTATTATTCTAAATTAAAATATTTTATTTTCCTTGAAATTAGTTTGAACTAACCTACGTTATATGGAATGACATTTTTATTATTCTTGCTTTAAAAGATATACATAGAAAGTCTCTTTACTTCGGTGTTATATAATTAAATATATATTTAATTTATTATATGTTATATTTTAATTATTATTATACAATTTCTCATTAATATTATCTTTATTAAAATTTTGAAAAATTCTTTATAGCACTCTTCATATAATTTCAAAGTTGCAGTCCACGAGTCAAAAAAAGACCTTTAGATAAAAATTTTCAGATTTTTGTTTTTTATATTAAAGATTAGCAACACAGCTATACTTTGATTAAAAAAGTTTACATTTTAGAGTTTAATAACTGGAGAATAAGTGGAATGGCGACTATCAGGGGCGTCATTTAGGAGGGGCAAAAGGGTAAGGGAACATTTAAGCGCTCAAATCAGGTTTAAAGAAAACTTCAGCCTTAAAAGCGAGGACCATGGGTTCGGATCCTTAGCCAATTCGATATAAATTTATTTAAACCAATTGGATATCAATTGATTTAAATAAATATATCTGGACAACTGGTAAAGTAAAATATATGCGAAATATTTATATGTTTATGTGGATTATAGCTGCAGAAAGGCTAAAAAAATTACTATTTACTAAATTTTTTTTTATTTACCCCGGGTTTCATTTGGAAATTTTATTTTCCTTCTCCAAAGGCTCTTATGATTTTATATCTCAAAGAAAATATTGAAATTACGCCACTATGTCAAGACTGGCATTTCTTCATTCATTGTTAGTCTTTTTATTCCTACAAAAAAAGTACAAAGCCTGATTTTCAGAGGGGACCAGAAACATTTTTTTCCGTCGACTACTTGGTTAATAATGATGAAACTACAAATTTGAGTTTTATTAACGCCTGTGTCAACCAGGGGGTTGAAGGGATCCTCCCTTGGGACCTGAATTTTTTTATTTGATTTGACAACGTTGGTCATATAATAAATAAATCAAAAATATAAATAAGTTTACTATATATATATTGTAAACTTATTTATATTTTTAACAAAGTTTTATATATATATATATATATATATATATATAACCATATTGGATAACCACAACATGAATAAAAGAAAATATTTTTCAAAATAATGTATAACATGTATAAATATAAAAATGAAAACAATATAAATCATAATTCTTTTTCACTATATTTTAGAATATTATAATATTATATTGCATGATGTGAGATATCTGTTAGGCCATTTGACCTGAAATTAGATTTGATATTAGGAGAAGAATAAAACTTAATATTCAAGGAAAAAGAATACTAATAATAAATATAATAATTTTATTTAATAAATTAAAGAACTAAAAGAGGGGTGATAGAGGGAGGGAAGAGATAATTCAAGTCCTGACCCACAACCATCATAACTTTTTGGCTATACTGCTGATTAACTCTAAGCCTTTAATTTGTTCATAAATTTTATATTGATGTAAAGAAATTGATTGATATAAAGAATGTAACTAAAATTTTTTCCATCATTGTATATGCATTGAATAGCAAAATCCTTTCATATTTAAGAAGAATAATGAAAAACGTTTTGTAAAAACACCTATACAAAAAAAAAAAGTTGTATTTTAATTAAATTTTTTCCTTGTTAACACAACACAGCATACATGTTTGAAAACTCTGAATATATGGCAAGCAGCAACCCGATTTAAAACAAAAACTTTTGTTTTAAAAAATTCACCACTTGCGAGAACATACTACCATAATCTTAAATATATATCTATAAACAAAACTTTTTTTTTTTCGAATAAAATCAACGTTGTTCCTTATTTAAAGAGTAAATAATTTAGTTTAGGTTTATAAGAGAGAGAGAGAGAGAGAGAGAGAGGAAAACCCCTCCGTAGCAAAAATGAAAGCATGCATTATTAAAATAGCAGCATTAAATATATAATGACCCAATTTGCTTCGGTTTAAAATGCCTTCTATTTAATTTCGCATGCAAATACAATTTCTGACCATTGTGCTCATGTCAGAGAGCACCGTATTCTGCTAAAGAATTTCGTCGGCTCTCCTCTCGCCTACCCCTTTTGTCTCCCAAGAAATATTAGGAGCAATTTAACTACTCTTTGTGAGGGATGGAATTAATCCATTTAACCCCTGTCTTCTCACAGGAGCATCAAAACTGTTTAAATTGCATTTAAAAATCACATATGAGTAAAACAGCGCGCTCAGAATTAATTTTTAAAATTTTTTTAGATATAAAATTTCAAAAATATAGCTATAAAATTGGGTTGTAACATATGAAATGACAGATGTTAAATGAAAATGAAAATTATTATTATTTTTGTCTTTTTTGGCATTTTTGGAGGTCATTTAGACTCCGTCCTTATTTATTTATATCAATTTGTAGCCAATATAAAATTTTTGTCGCTCAGGACGAGAGGCGAACCACTGGCCTTTGGTACGTAAAGCAAGCCCTTTACCTCTGCATAGGGCTATCAATTTAAATTATTAGCAAGAAAAAAAAAAAATAAATAAAAAATATCTTAATTAATCAAGCTCTATTCTCTACTATACACTTCTCCCAACAAGTCTTTCTATCCCCACTTTATAGAAATTAGGTGTCAATGATAAGTCGAAATCTTGGAAGGCGGATTTGAGTCAATTCTCGTTGTCAAATTTTTTATATCATTCCGGTTGGGGAAAGATCCGGTGAATTTGGAAAGTGTGGAAGGACTCATTTTAAGATCTCTTAGCCTTGGGACCGTCAACCTTAAAACAGCATTGTCATGAATTAGTAGTATAGGCCCTTTTCGGTTTACCATGTTTGTAAACAATAAGGTGATTTTAGAGAAAAGAAAAACGTAAACAACAATATAACATTTAATTATTTAGTTAGATATCAATGTCACCTATATTATTTAATTCGATTTTTATTTGGTCTTGTTTTTGAAATTTTTTTGTTTTTGGGAGGAAGAAGCCCAACTTCTAGGCCTTCCTTCAAATACGCCACTGCTTGGAATGTGTCATGTGTTTGAATCAATTCAGATATTTCATTTCTAAATTTTCGTTTTCTTGTTTGTTCCATATTTTATAAACAATCTATTAAATGTCAAAAATATTCAATTCGTGAAAGTATATAGTTTAAAATTAAGTTGAATATTTTATGCACAATATGGCTTTTCCCTATTTATTTTCGCCAGATAAATGAAACCGCAAACATATTGGGTCGATTTATAAAATTTATTTAAAAATATTCCTCCTGTTTCTGTCAGTAGATATCAAATGTTGTTATAACTTGTTATTAAATTGAGTTAACGTTTAAAATAACAATGATTTATTAATTATATTTGAACTTACATATGTTTAATATTAATTTAATAAATCTTTATTATTTAGTGAGGTCACCAAATAAATGGGATAATTTTTACAGAAATAAAAAATACACCGGTAATTTATGAAAAATAATAAAAACACTGTAATTGTTAATTTTACCTTTTTATTTGACAATAAATAAATTCTAGTGAAGGTAGCCAAGGGGGAGGGAACAATCACCTTCCCTTTTCGTTGTCATTGCCTAAAGGTTGTTTCTGAAAGTTTTCACGGTCCATTAACTAATTTTTTTTTGTTTTTATATACTAAAAATCCGCCAGATCAGAACGTTACTATGCTATCACTTTAAAATAAAAAAAATAAATTAAAAGATAGTTACTTACTTTATAAACCATGAGTTAACAGAAATATACTGAGAAAATTTCCAAGACCATCAAAAATATTTAACCTGACTAAAAATTCTTAAGATAATTAAATCGGATACTTACATAATATTATTATAAAAGAATAAAAAAGTCTCAGCACTTTTTCAAAAGATTATCTCGAGGCCGATTCTCTTTAAAGAAGAATGATATTTAGAGCCTTTATTGCTTCCTAAGCTATATTTCATTCAGGCCACTTTTTCATTACCATAGTAAAACTAAAAGACAATAAATAGAAATCAGTGAATCATTTTTTTATTTAATAAATCGACTTTTTCATTTATACATTTTTACCACAATTTTTTGAAATACGTTTCAGGTAAAGTACCACTTCTAGTTACCGGAAGTGGATCAAATTTTAACCGTGGTCTCTGATATTGATATAATGTATCTATACCACATTTTGTTTGTTCGTCTCCGTGGAATATTTGAGTTATCACAATTTTTAGAAAAACGCTTCAGATAAAGTACCACTTCCTTTTGTGGGAAAGTTGATAGAGATCTATGAATTTGTTGTACCTATAAAAAATGTGGTTGATCTAAAGGGTGCTCGAGTAATCATGTTAACGAACATACTCACAGACATAATTCAAATAATAGTATTTTCGAACTCAAGGAGGTCCAAAACATCGAGAACAATCAAAATCTCTAGATCGAATTTTTTACTATACTTTCTCGAACACGAAGTATAGGGTTTTGGTCGCAGATTTCTGTAATCTAATAAAAGGCTTAATCACGAAAACGAAACATTTCGTAATGCTTAAGGGGAGATGAACTCAGCCCATTAAGAGCCTTAAAATGACGTATCGTTTTACCCCATTTTTATAGAAAAATGTTGAGTCGTCACGTGACCCACTTCCGGTTACCCTATCGCTTACAAAAAGTTTAGTCACATTTACAGACTATGCCTGATTATTTGGTCAAGTCATTTGGGCAAATGATGAAAAGTTTCGTTTTATTATAAGGAGTAGTATTTTAAAAGTTAAATTTTATTTCTCATTTTAATTTCCCATCCTGACCTCTCTGTTTTATCCAAATTGGCTACAACACAGGTATTCTCAATGAATTAAAAAATTTCCTTCCACGCCAATTCCCCCTGAAAGGCTGGAGTTCCAGGCATTGAATTCCAGAAATTCTACGGATCTACATCACATACGAGAACCATCAAAATTACTAATAATCATTAAGTTGATAAAACAAATTATTTAAGTCTTTGAATCGAAAAATTTTTGAATGCTAATTTATACTTGATATAAAAATATTTCAATAATATCCAATATAAAATTTTAAATACACAATTCTATAAGTAGAAGAAATCAGTTGGCTTTTGGAAGGTAAGCAATACAACTCACTCTGGATTTTTCGATTAATTGCCCTAGAAGAGTTCAGATCCATTTGTGAGTTTGTCATATGAACTTCCAAGAAGCAAAAATGAATGATGTTATAATCCCAATTGCAAAAAATACCAAAGCCATGGAAAATTTTAAAATAAAATCGATTTTGGTCAGGAAAAAAATAGTTCCTAATTTATTAAGACAAATTCGTATTTAAATTTCTCTCAGCACCTTTACTAGTGTTTATAAACTTGAAGCAGCATTTTTGGTATTACTAGTTTCATTTGGAAAACAGGGAGAGGTATGATATCAAAAATGTGCTCACCCATTCAAAAGACCGATTTTATTTTTATTTTTTTTATTGTGATTTGAAAAATTGCTTATAAAATTTCATAGATGTCAAGTGCATCACCACAACCACCACCACCACCACCACCACCATCATCATCATCATCATCATCATCTGCAATGTTTAATATCAGAATGAGTGGCCATGTCATTCCGATTGTATGTGTATGTGTGAGTGTGTTGGCACTCGTGTTCATGGCTCAATTACACTTGGTCTTGGCTCAGTTCTTCGCCCATCATCTATATTTGAGCAAGGGTCGTCGACGTCGTCGTTGTCGTGGTGGAAGTGGTAGTGGTGGTTAAGTAGGAGTAGAGGTCGTCGACAGCGCTGACAGCCACCCACACCCCCATCATCTATCTGTCCATAAGGGCTGACTGGCCCTTCTCGGGCTTTCCTTTTCACGTACCCTTCTATCAGATATATAATTCACCAGACCACGTGACTGGTCTGCCTGACCTGGCCTTGTAATAATCATCTGATTTTTTTTCTTTTATTGAACTTTTTTATTTTGAAAGATGCTGATTTGACATTTTGATAAATTATTCAAAATTCTATGGTTATAAATCATTTTTTTTTATTCTTCTTCTTAAGGAATTTTTGTATATTTTCGAAGATTAATTTTTCTTAAATTCTGTCCTATGTAAATAACACGTGGAGGATTTCTTGAATAGAGTGAATGATGAAATAATTAAATAAATGAATAAATGCATATTTAAATAAATGAAGTGATTCATTTGAAGATGCAAAGGGGGAGGATTACAGTTTCCTAAAATTTAAAAACTTCAAAATATAATTAATATAAAGACTAGGAAAATAGCGTCATTGTGAAATATTATAGTTGCAAGATGGATTTGGAGAGATGTGTGAAGGGGGTGTAAATGAGTCTTTTGAGGAAAGGGAGCCGAATTTCCTCTTAAAGTTCCATGCTTTTATTTTTAGGATAATTTATCAAGTATTAGAGGATTAATAGCAAATATAAAACTCCAATGAATAAGTCATTTTTTAATAACATGTAGGCCTGCTTATTAATTTAAATTTAATAAGTTTTTAAGTATTCTCCTTACGTAGAGCTCCAGTCTATTTATAAAAATGAATGTAATCGTAATAAGAAAAATCTATTATTAAAATGAGATCATCAAATATATGAAACTATTTATAATAAATTAGATTAACGAAAATATATTATGCGTGTTAATATTTATCTAAATAAATAAATTGTTTTACGGCACTGTTACAAGGATTTAACTTGTCATGTTTTAATCTTTTTTGGCTTCGTATTTATTTATTTATATTAATTGGCAGTCAATATAATATAAATACATTTTTATCGGGAAGTGAACCCCTACCTTGGTACATGAGGCGAGACATCTACCTCTGCACCAAAGGCCAGGTCTTGTTTCACGGATGCGTAAAAGTATTGCAGAAAAAATAATTCTTTGAATTAAATAATTAGAACTATTCCTCTAATTGTTTATTTGTTGGGCAAAACTGGATGAACTTAACTGACAAGTAAGATAAAAATGTATTATAATTTTTATACTATACGTTTTATATGATACTTTTATGATTCTTCAATTATTTACGTGATTCATTTTTTTTTTTTTGCTTAATTAAAAAATGAAAATTATATTCAAATTTCAATCCTCATTAATAATTAATATCTTTGTTATTAAGTCGTTAAGCTTATATCTAGCCTAGATACATAGATACTTGACATTAATA